>JAMZAV010014755.1:0-13408 GCA_024449915.1 Sweltsa coloradensis | reverse complement strand
TTGTAAAAGAGTGCTTTAAAAATAGTGAACTGACTAAAACGTGCATCTTAATATTTATTTGTCATTTTTCCGACACTCGCGAGTCGGGGAATTTTGTGCGCAACACGAAAAAAACAGACCAATCTTCTGGGACCCATTTTTTTGGGAGTAATTCTGTTTCACCAATCATAACTCTCGCTCCTCCTTGTTATCATCTACCGGACTCATATGAGAGCTAAGGGCGACACGCTACTTTTCAGCAAAAATGTTATTTTGATTTTTACTCTACTTAAGTTACTTTAAATTTGGTAACACTTATCTGATGTAAGATCTTAGACAAAAATTCACAGAAAATTTGAACCCCCAATCAGTTACCCTGACTGAGCAATTGACAGGTGAAGGACCAAAGTGGTCCAAGGTCACCTAATCTTAAGGTAGGCCCAGATCCTGCTGTGAGCAAACCGGTTATGAATTTTCAAACCTAGTCATTGCTACATAGTTAAAGGAAAAATTTCACTGAAATGTTACAATTTTGCTTACTTCCCCCTTCACCTTACAATTAATGTATTAGTACTTACAAGTTTTAATAGGTAGAGTTGTATATTTTATACTCTTCTTTGCTGCGTACCGGTAACGTCTGAAGAGGGTTGTAACCTTTGAAGCCCTAGAACAGAGTGTATGCTTTTAAATTCACTAGTTTTGACATTTTTGAAGTAGCTTTGGGAGTAAGATGGAAAGATGCTTACCATAATGATGTCTTGTCTTGACCCAGCCATCGTTCTTGATTCTTCTACGTGAAGTTCTTGGTCTAGAAGGTCTGTTCTTCGTGGCGAAGACACTTCCTATCATTAGGTCGTCGAGAGTTTTACAATACCCTGGCAGCAAGCACTACGAGAGAACATGCAGAACAATGGGCACTGCCAGCAGAAAGCCTTCTATCTAGTCCCTGCCTAGTGTGAAAGAGTTTTGGCCCGAGCACATACCCAGCTAAAACAAATTGCATAACTGCCAGGTTAAGAGGACGCAGGCATGCTCATTTTACGCGCATATAAATGTCTACAATTTTAGAAATTTTACATAATTGTGTGAAAATGAAAATTATGAAGGCATCTATCATAGCACTTTTTCATTAATTTATAATAGAAAATAAAAACAAAATAAATTCAACTATTAAGTATTTAGAATCTGTCAAAATGGTCAAAAACACCCAAATAACTATGCATTTTCTGATAGATCTAGATGATAAATACTGAAAATCTGATATAAAAGGAGAATACAGATGTCCTTTATTATCAAGTATGCCAAGTTTTATTCAGTTTTACTTTTAATGATTAATGGCTGCAGAACAAGGAACGTGCCGAACAGCAAATCACGCCTGCTTCCTCTTCATGCATTGTAAAAGACCGTCAGACACTGAATTCCACCACCAACGTTTTGTTTTCCTACTATGAAGAAGTTCTATGAGGGATGTTCAGATGATCTAGTCGTTTTCGGAGTCTATGGTCAATGGTCCGTCCAGCGATCTTGGGTTGGAATGGGCGGAGTGGAAGATGAGACTCCCAAAGTCGCGATCGACATACTAAAGACAGAATAAAATACAAGGCTATATTAAATTGTTAGCTATAATTTAATATATTACATTTAAGGATGCACAATGATTGTTATAAATGTGCCATAGCCCGCTCAAATTTAAATCTAGGGCCTTATGCCAGTGCCACCTGGTGCTAGATGTATGAACTAAACAGGAAATAACTCTATTATCCACAGTGCACCTTTGCTTCCTGTGTTGTCATCCTGGCACAAATGTCTGTGTGCTAGGCCTAGCCTATTAGTGTTTATCTATCTTTAAATATCAATAAATCCACTTTAATCTTTCAATGTCAACGTTATTTTATAACAGGTTATGGGCCCAGATATTGCTAAATTGATATTGCTTAAATCTAAGCGAAAAGATAAAAGATAACCTAAAAATAACCTACAAAAACTGTTACGTTATTAGAGCACATGGCGGCTAACCTAGGCCCATCTCAACCAGAGAGACTGGAGGGCGCTAGCAACTATAATACATGGAAATTTGGCATGAGAATGCAATTAGTCCGTGATAAGTTGTGGAAAGCAATCGACCCAGGTGACTTTGATCTAGAGGTTAAAAACCAATCTGAATATAGACCAGCGTGCACTTGCCACTCTAAGCCTAGGGCTGAAGCCTCATCTCTACATACATGTAAGTACATGTAAAAACTGCCCGTGAAGCATGGCTTAAATTAAAAGCAGCCTTTGAAGACAGAGGCCTAGTAAGGAAAATTCACTTACGCCGTGAACTTAATGGCATCAAGTTCCAACACTGCAAAAATATGGAGGACTATCTGAACAAGATGTTGGCTGTTGCTCACAGCTCAGTTCGATTGATGCAGCAGTGACCGATGATGAGCTGGCAATAATAATACTATCCAACTTGCCAGACTCATTCGACCCACTTGTAATTGCACTTGAAAATTGTGGTCAGGAACTGAACGCCGACGTCGTCCGAGCTAAATTGCTACAGGAAGAAACGAGACGTCAACGAGGTGAGTCCATTCCTGATGAATCTGCTCTAGCAACAAAGCCTAGTATCAAGAAGTTTAAATGCTTTAAACTGTGGTAAAGCTGGACACTACGCTAAAGATTGCAAGTCACGATCAAAACAAGGTCCTAAAGGTGACAAGCAAGACAAAAAGGGATAGGTCTAAGTCTACAGTTCTTTGGACAACAGGTAATCGAAATGTACACAAAGCTGAAGACTGGTGCGTTGACTCAGGGGCGACCAAGCACATGTCAAATAAACTTGAATGGTTTGACGCAATCCAAGAAGGTCAAGCAACTTCATTATGTATGGCCGATGGTACGACCGCTCCATCTACGGGAAATGGTAATGTTACTCTAACCATTTCGGTTAATGGATCAATACGAGAAGCATCAATAAAGGACGTGCTGTATGCTCCATCGCTCAAAACTAATCTTTTGTCAGTGGCTAAACCCCACAGATAAAGACTACAAGGTTGTGTTTACAAAACATAACTGCCAGATCCATAATGAAGAGGGAAACGTCATAGCAACTGCGAGCAAAACTGGTGGCTTGTATAAGCTAGACACTCCGGAGACTAACAGTGCCTTAGAAAAACATCGCTGCTGTAGGGGTCAAAAAACCGTTAGTACACAATGTGCACAAACGCCTAGGCCACCTCAGTCCAGGCGGAATGAAGCGGCTAGCAGATGGTATGGCTACCGGCCTAGTAATGGGACAGCCTCCTTCTTCACCTTGTGTAGGGTGTGCTCTGGGAAGCAGCATCGTACCCCGTTTCCAAAAGTTTAAGACAGTCCGAGCTCAAGAAAAACTAGGCATTGTTCACACCGACCTGTGCGGACCCAATGAGCGAAGAATCCAATGGAGGAGGAAGATACTTCTTAACATTTATTGATGACAAGACAAGGTGGACCAAGTGTTACATTCTGAAGGAGAAGAGTGAAACTTATGAACGCTTCATCGAGTATCAGGCGGAAGTTGAGAACCAGAGCGGTATGAAGATCAAGATCCTGCGTTCAGACAATGGCCGTGAGTACATTAATAAATTACTAATAGACCATCTTAGAAAATGTGGGATACGCTCTCAGACTACTGTGCCACGGAACCCAGAACAAAATGGCGTTGCTGAGAGAGCAAACAGAACGATAGTAGAGAAGGTACGTTGCATGCTTGAGGAAGCTAAATTACCTAAACGCTTCTGGGCGGAGGCAGTAAACACTGCAACCTCCCTACAGAATCGATCCCCGACAGTAGCTGTGAACGGTATCCCACCCCAAGACGCATGGACAGGACAGAAACCGGACCTGGCTCATCTGAGAACGTTTGGCTGCAAGGCGTATGTTCACATTCCAAAAGAGAATAGAAGGAAGCTTGACGCTAAGTCTTTTCCCAGCACATCTTGTCGGGTACTCTGACACAAGCAAGGGCTACCGATTGATCACAATGAATCAAAGAAGCTGATCATATCAAGAGACGTGATCTTCATTGAGATGGTGAGAAGAATGACGATGTCGTCGCCGGATCAAGTGGGAGCACAGCTAGTCCTTCTTATGTCGATGACGAAGATGATGCTAATGCCAACGCAAAAAGATAATGAAGAGGATGCCGATATTGAGAATGAACAAGAAAAAACCCTGTTCGAGCCAAGGAAGTCACAACGGAAGAGATGTCCGACAAGAATTCTCGGTGACGAGTATGTGCATCTCATCACAGACGAGCCCGAGAACCTGAAAAGAAGCATTCAGGTGGGAGCGAGGCTCACAATGGCAAAAGGCAGCAGATTAAGAGATGAAATCAATCGTACATAATGAGACTTGGGACTCGTAAACTTACCAGAGGGAACCAAACCTATTAAATGTAAATGGGTTCTTCAAACGAAAGGTCAATGCTGAAGGGGAGGTGTGCCGATATAAAGCTAGGCTCGTAGCTAAAGAATACACGCAAGGAAAGGGATAGATTACGATGAAACCTTTTCACCGGTCGTACGGTTTCGACACCCTAAGAACAGTTCTGGCATTGGCAGCTGAGAATGACCTGGAGGTTCATCAACTTGACATAAATACGGCATTTCTACATGGCGAACTTCCCGAGGCCATATATATGGAACAACCCGAGGGCTACATTGAACCTAAAAAATAAGCAAAAGGTATGTAAACTAAAGAAATGCTTGTATGGACTCAAACAGTCGAGCCGTATATGGTATGAAAAAACTTGATACCGAGTTACGGAGTATTGGGCTCGAACAAAGCACAGCTGACCCGTGCCTATACCATGGTACAATAAGAAATGCAAAAATCATTGTTTGTGTTTACGTCGACGATCTTATGTGTCATCGAAGCATAAATGAAATAAATCAGCTGAAAGAAACGACTAGCGGCCAAGTTCGAGATGAAAGACATGGGACCAATTCACCACTGTCTCGGAATTAAATAACAAGGGACAGAGACGCTGGAACAATTGAACTAAGCCAAGAAAGCTACATCAACAACATACTGAAGAGATTCAACATGTCTGAAGCAAAGCCAGTATCTACTCCTTTGGACCATAATCAGAAACTTACCAAGGTGATGGAACCTGCGGAAGACGCAAGAAAGAGAAGCTATGGATAAAATACCATTTTGAGTGGTGTCGGCAGCCTAATGTATGCTGCGATGGCCACCAGACCAGACATAGCGCACGCTGTCTCTGTCGTTAGTCAGTTCAACTCTAACCCGGGACAAGCGCACTGGACGGCAGTAAAGCGCATAATGCGTTATCTAAAAGGGACTGCAAAGAAGAAACTCGTCTATCGCAGAGCATCCGGAGAACAAATGGAAGCTTACAGTGACTCCGACTGGGCCAATGACATGGATACGAGAAAATCAATGTCCGGCTACGTTTTCAAGCTCGCAGGTGCAGCAGTTAGCTGGCGAAGCAAGAAGCAACCGACAGTCGCCGTCTCAACAACCGAGGCGGAGTACATGGCACTCAGCCAAGCTGCCAGAGAAGCAACATGGCTGAAACGACTACTGAATGAATTACCCATTGGGGGGTGACCATCAACACATCGTAGTGTGCTGCGACAACCAAAGCGCCATCAAGCTTACTTCGAATGCAGCACTACATGGGCGTACGAAGCACATCGATATCCAGCATCATTTTGTCAGGGAGAAGGTGCAAGAGGGACATATTTCTATGAAATACCTACCCACAGAAGAAATGATCGCAGACATCATGACCAAAAGTTTGCCCCCTGCAAAGCACGGATGGTGTGTGAAGAATTTGGGACTCTTGTAAATTAAGACTAGGCTATGGCAAGTGGGAGTGTTATAAATGTGCCATAGCCCGCTCAAATTTAAATCTAGGGCCTTATGCCAGTGCCACCTGGTGCTAGATGTATGAACTACAAACAGGAAATAACTCTATTAGTATTACCCACAATGCACCTTTTGCTTCCTGTGTTGTCATCCTGTCACAAATGTCTGTGTGCTAGGCCTAGCCTATTAGTGTTTATCTATCTTTAATATCAATAAATCCACTTTAATCTTTCAATGTCAACGTTATTTTATAACAATGATAAATTAAAATGTATTGTTAATCGAAAGGTTGAATACATTATCGAACAATATTGTCGGTAGAGGCTCAATGGATCCCCAGCCACTGCAAGATTATGGGGATTGAAAAGGCAGACTTCTTGGCCAAAAGCACCGCAACCACCAGCAGCGCCTCTCTCCTTCAAAAATGTCAAAACTAAGATCAAATCAACCACAAAAAAAGATCTTCAG
Organism: Sweltsa coloradensis; assembly: GCA_024449915.1. NCBI lineage: Eukaryota > Metazoa > Arthropoda > Insecta > Plecoptera > Chloroperlidae > Sweltsa > Sweltsa coloradensis. Next base: position 7,102 of record JAMZAV010014755.1, on the reverse strand, counting down.
GAACACCACAGAAGAGACTTAACGACTAAAGAACTGGTGGACCGAGATCAAGAAAGGGCCAGACAAAGACTGGTCGAGAAAGACGGCCACCACCCATTTCCGGCTTGCAGCCGGACACGACGTCTTGCAACACCACCTGCACCGCTTTTAAATTACCAATGAACCGGCCACCTGTAAACTTTGTAATTTAGAAGACCAAGACAGAGCGCATCTCTTTAGATGCGCCGCCTTCAAAAGTGACATTGACTCCCTGCCCAATGAACTGAGCAGGATAGAAAAGAAGGCAGTCCTATATTGGATAGCGACAGAAAAATGGCTAAAGAAGCCAACTTCGCACATGATTTTTTTTTAAATTAAAAAAAAAAATCAACAGCCTCCTAGGTGTGGTCAAGATTGGATGGAAAACAAAAAGTAAAAACCTAATTTTTCGGTCAGGAATAGTGTGAATTCTTTTTTTTTCTCTCTCTTTTTCCCTTTTTCCTTTTTTTCCTTTTTTTCTTTTCTTTTCATTCTCCACCTTTTTTATATTTGATTCATTCATTAAATGCATATAATATCATTCTACGTATTTGTAACCAAAATTCTTGTGTTAAATGCATTGTTGTTGTAATGCTACTATTTCAAATATTTACGACTAGGAAAACGCTTAAGTCCCGCCGCGTTGTTGGATGAGCGTAATTGGTGCATTGAGCTGCCATGTGTTATGAGGATTTTCTGTTGTTCTGTGACAAAATTATTACAAAGTCGAATAATTTTTTTAAATTAAATTAAATTAAATAAAAAATTGACTTTATTTTTTAATTTTTTTATGAATCGTAATTTAAAAAAAGGAAATAATCGTAAAATTGCGATTTTCATAAGAAATAATTATTCGATTGCGCTCAAATTTTACAAGAATATATTAATTCATAAAATTAAGGTTCTGTGAAAAATTCATTACAATAGGATAAAGCATGTAGGTGTTATAAGTCAAAGACTTGTTTAAAAAAAGAAAAAACGTGTAAAATTTCGATTTTCATGAGAAATAATTTTTCGATTGCGCTCAAAATTCACACGAATATCTGCATTCATAAAATTAAGGTTTTGTGAAAAAATCATTAAAATCAAATTAAGCATGTAGGTGTTATAAGTCGAAGAAATATTTTAAAAATTGAAAAAATTCGTAAAATGGCGATTTTCATGAGAAATAATTTTCCGATTGCGCTCAAAAACGTGGCAGTTCTAAGTTCAGAGATTTCGAAGGTCTCCATAAAATTTCATCGCAATTGGAGTATCGGTTGAGCCGGAATCGTGTTAACAAACACACAATAATACAAACAGAAAAAAAGAAGAAAAAAAAAAAAACATCCCGGATTTTTTTCTCCAGTGTAGTGAAATGGAATCTTCGCTTCGCTCGCTACGCTCATCCAAAAATGTAGTTTATTGTTGTTTCTGCATCTATGTAATTACATTTATTTAGTTGTCCTCCTTTGTAAATCAGTTTTACTAGGAAAACGCTTAAGTCCCGCCGCGTTGTTGGATGAGCGTATATGGTGCATTGAGATGCCATGTGTTACGCGGATTTTCTGTTGTTCTGTGAAAAATTCATTACTTAGTCGAAGATTTTTTTAAATTAAATTAAATTTTAAAAAAATTAACCTAATTTTTTTAATCAAACTAAATTAAATAAAAAATTAACTTAATTTTTTAATTAATCGTAATTTTTAAAAAAGAAAAAAATCGTAAAATTGCAATTTTCATAAGAAATAATTATTCGATTGCGCTCAAATTTAACACGAATATATTAATTCATGAAATGAAGGTTCTGTAAAAAAATCATTACAATAGGATAAAGCATGTAGGTGTTATAAGTCAAAGAATTGTTTTAAAAAAGAAAAAAAAACGTAAAATTACGATTTTCATGAGAAATAATTTTTCGATTAGCTTAAATTTCACACGAATATCTTAATCCATAAAATAAAGGTTCTGTGAAAAAATCATTACAATCGGATAAAGCATGTAGGTGTTATAAGCCGAAGAAATTTTTTAAAAATCGAAAAAAATCGTAAAATTGCGTTTTTTATGAGAAAAAATTTCCCGATTGCGCTCAAAAACGTGGCAGTTCTAAGTTCAGAGATTTCGAAGGCCTCCATAAAATTTCATCGCAATCGGAGTATCGGTTTAGCCGGAATCGTGTTAACAAACACACAAAAATACAAAAAAAAAAAAAAAAAAAAAAAAAAAAAAAAAAAAAAAACATTCCGGATTTTTTTCTCCAGTGTAGTGAAATGGAATCTTCGCTTCGCTCGCTTCGCTCGCTACGCTCATCCAATAACTGAATAGGATAGACGTTAAATAAATAAATAAAATAAATAAATAAATAAATAAAAGCATGTTGTTGCTTGGGTTGATAGTGCCTATAGAGGCTGGTTTAGTGTTAAGTAGGAAAAGTTTGATAGGATGCTAGGAGCCAACAGTTTAACCTACCTTCAAAGAGTTTTGATGGCTGTGTAGAGTTGAAGGTCACATAGATGTATACACAAATACATACTTGTTTAACCGTGGCTTTATAGTAGGCAACTATGACAGTGTTATGTTAGTACTTAAGATAGAAATTAAAAAAGGACTACTCCAGGTTTGATCCCCGGTGTAGTTACTTTTTTAATTACTGTCCAAAGTACTAATAGGCCTACATACATATCTATGTGACCTTTAACTCTACACATTAATTGAAATAGGCTATAAATTAAATAATCTAATTTATACAAATACTGTTATAGGTATAGTATATTTCCTATACTATACTTATATTATGTTTATAACTAATCCTAGTAATTTGCTTTCTAACAGTAATTATAAGGAATATGCACTGTGAAATATAAAATGTCAATATTCTGTATCCGAGCAGAAGAGCTCGAAACATGAATTAATTAAAAAATACAAATACAAATACATACACCAAACTCTTTCAAGGTAAGCTGTTAACTCCTAGCCTCCTATCAATCTTTCCCCACCCAACACTGAAGCATTTTTTTTATCATTCACACAAGCCATGAATATACTATAGTGATCCCTTACCAAAATTATAAGCAGTCAAAGATGTACCATAACGTTGTCAAAAGGTTGTTACAGCGCTGAAACATAGTCTAAGATGAGAAGACTAAGTTTTGGATGGTATTAAAAACATTCCCAAATAGTAGTCTAAAGAATCTACCCCAAAACATTACCAAAACATCGCTAAAACAAAGTGTAAACATAGTCACACAATTCGCTAAAACATAGTCAAATAATAGTTGAAAGAATCTACCCCAAAACATTGCCAAATCATCGCTAAAACATTGCATATTCATCGTCTCGCACATTGCAAAAACATAGTGAAATAATAGTTGAAAATATCCATCATTGAAACACCGTGGAAACATCGTGGAAACATAGTCATATAACCAAGTAGTAAAAACATCATCAAAAGGTAGTTTGACGGTAGTATATCCATCTCCAGAACATATTAGTGTAATCATAGCCGAGGACGTCGTTAAAACATCTTCAAAGGGAAGGGATTATTATTCAAAATAATCAGTATTGTGAACTAGTCAAAAGTTTAACTAAAACTATAACTGTGAGTTTAATTCAACATTTTATAATAATATATGGTGTTAATAATTTAGATTTTAAATTTTACTGTTTATTTTTTGATTTTTTAATAGAAATTTCACATTCGAATTTCATAGAATTATATAATGAAAGCTGCATTTGACTAGTTTAGTATCCAAGATGGATACTGTTTGTTGATGGTTTGTTGCTGTTGCTGTTCCTGACTTCTTCGAGAGAAAACCTGTGCATTGTATTCCATACGCATATTGGCCCAAATATGTAAGTATTTTTTACTGTTCACTAAGTGCTAAATCATTGTTTTTTGCTCAAAACCACTCCCTATGGCCTAGGTGGTGGCATTACACAGCCTCACAGGGGCCCCGGCCAGAAAGCTAGGCCTAGGGCCTAGGCCCTAGGCTTGATGGTGCCTAGGCCTATGCAGAATTGCGGGCAAGTGTTTGTAAAATGTTGTATAGCCCAAAGTTTACAAAGATTACAGATGTACCCTAAGTGAGGGCCTCTAGCCTAGGCCGTAGTAGGCGTAGGCCTAGGCCTAGCCTAGGGGATACACAAAAGTTTTATGTGTAAACTATAAATGTGTTTGCACTAGTAGTTAGGCTAAATTATTTGGGAAATAATATAGCTGAGTAGAAATTCATAAGCCTAGGGCCTATAAGTAGCATAAAGAGGCATGTTGGACTTGGACATAACCCTAAAACTGAAATTGGGCCAGCCCAGCACTGCAATTCTATAAGTTTGTTACCTATGGAGATATCAATCGCTATCCGGCCGGCACGTTAGCATCAATTTTGCGTATCGCCCGAGTCTGTCAAAATATAACGATGTTGTAACGGTACCTAGCGATTAATATAGGGTAACGAGAAAGGAAATGGTGACACTACGCAAACCACTGCGGTAATTATATAGTATACGGTTGGCCGAGAAAAATGACTTAAAATTTTGTCACCTAGTTTTTAGAGGTATTATCAAAGTTCTATAATTAATTTTCAGTTGGCGCAACACAAACTTTCAACCATAAATGATGTTATTCATGTAATTATCTACGTAGGTAATGCAGCCGCAATGTCAATGTTGTCCACCATGTTGGCAATGACAGTAGTGACGCAATGGAGCTCATATGCCGCCGTGACGTCATACACTTCTTACCTTGAACTCGACCGCTATGTTTTGAAATTGGTGGTGGCTGGTTCCGCTTCTTCATCATCATCGCCAACTTGTTCTTCGTCAACGACTACACTCGCCGGGTTATATAAAATGCCTAATTCTTTGAAGAATGCACAAATGCGTTCGGTATGTTGTGGATGGGTACGCTTCCATAAAAATTCACCCAAATACCCCACGAAATGATCCTCCCTACGCCCATACCGTGGTATGTTGGCGCGCACCTCCCTCCATGACCTTTCAATGTTTTGGGTGTGCGCACCTGTCTTTGGATCAACAAAATTTTCAGAGTGGTTGACACTTAAATGTTAAATTCCCCTTTTGGTATAAGGGTAATTTGACGGAAATGTTATTTTTGTATTAAATTTATGATTTTCCTTTTTCTAACTGAATATTATTATGTATTTACTTGGTTTTTGGCCGCGGAAAGTAGTTTCTGGACTTATTTAATCACTTTTAGTTTGCTTAAAGCGGTTGTTTTGGTACTAGTTCAGTTGGTGTGGTCTAACTTTTCAACACTGTTTTGTTGTTTTGTTGTGTGTGTTTGTTTTTTTTGTGTTGTGTGTTGTTGTGTTTGTTTTGAAGTTTTTTTTGTTACTAGGCCTATAACAAAAAAAACGTGATGATTCTATTTTGTTTTTTTTAAATTATGTTCTTGTAAGGTTATTTGCAGTGAGCACAACATCTCAGCAGGTAGGCCTAGACCTATAGGCCGCGTCACTCCTCGCTACGTTTTGTCATGTTTTTTTTGGTGAAATTGTCGGTAAAAGTGGGTTTCCGCGTGTATATTTTTTAATTTACTAGAGATTTTGCATGGTTTTGAACAACACACAAAAAAAATGGGGCAAAATTAGCCATTCCGTCATACTACCCTTGTTCCTCCTCATTTTTCAGGCTCTGATATGACTTCCAACCATCAGATATAATTGTCGTTTCAGGCAAAATCCACTCCTTTATTACGCGCAATAATGTGGTTTTATCTCTTTCGCCAACGGGAACTATAAATAATTTTTTGGATTCTCTCTCGAACCCGCCAAATACCCATTGGCCTTCAATGATTCGCCCTCGATTATATTTTCGTTTGCCCATTTTCGCTTTGACATCTAGGCCTATTTCTACTATTTTTCCCGGACCACCCAATGGTTCATTATGCCTCTCGCACCACTCGACGCACACTTCTCTACAATAATTACACCAATCAACAACGGTATTTGCACTACATTTCAATTCATTTTGAATCAACTCTTGCCTTGGTGGTTTTAAAATTAGCCAAAACATCGTCATTAAACAAATATTTGCCAGTCCTAAATGAGTTACCGAACCAACCACGTATTTTTAAATAATGTTTGCTTAAAGTTACATTTCACACGCTTCACTTTCTTGTTTTCCCTAATTACCACACTTTTTGCACAAAACCAATAAAATGCACTATTCAGATTGCAATCGGCGTTGCACTTGGGGCATTTCAACTTGTCCAACAATACCCCGTGTTTACGCAAAAACCCAATTAACTTCTCAATATCCCTACACATTACAACAAAATCACACAGGGTGACCTCACAACCGTCGCACACCATGGCGAAGCACGTTATCACTGACACTGACATTGATAGCGGGTAAACTCCATGTGTACAGGCCGCTGCATACGCAGCGGTTGTGACGTAGCGGTGTAGATAGCGCTTCCCTTATGCAAACCAGCATGGCGGTCTCGTGCACAAACATACAAAGTGACAGAACTACCGTAGTTAAAACGACGAATAACAATACTAATAACAAAAGGTTTATAGTGCGCCAACTGGAAATTAATTAGGAATCATTAATAATACCTCTAAAAACAAGGTGACAAAATTTTAAGTCATTTTTCTCGGCCAACCGTATACTATATAATTACCACCACTGCTATTAGAACTGTCAATTCGAATTTGTATTATAGGCTACCACAATAAATAGTAATTATGATCATATGGTGCAGGCCTATGTTGCTTTTTATTAAATAAAAGAAACATTGGCAGAAGTCTTTAAAAGTGTAAAACATGCACTTATTGCCAATTACAAAGCTTTTACGATTTCCTCAACCATGCCTCAACCCAACTCGCCAAATAAAGCATCATTCACAATCAGTTCTAAGTCGTAAGGCGCAAGGCCTAAGGCGTAATAATTTGTATTGCCGAGTATGTATTTCAATCAGAACGTTCACAACACGTCCCAAGTCGCAAGGCGTAGGCCTATGGTTTATGTCGTAACGAATTGCCCAAAATCCAATTCTTACGACGGTTTCTTACGACGAGCCAATCACGAACAAGGAAACTCCACAGCTGACTGTACGCGCATGCGCAATACACAGGAGCAA
>JAMZAV010014754.1:0-14158 GCA_024449915.1 Sweltsa coloradensis | reverse complement strand
ATGGCCCCCCTTACCCAGTATCCCCTAGGCTAGGGAGGTGCAATTTTTTATTTATTTAAATAAATAATTTTTATTTTTCTCTAACTATAACCAAAAACATTTTCTTTCCATTTTTAAACTTATAAAAAACGATATAATCATCAAACACACCACAAATTAATTTCATTAACTTTCAAAATCACAAGCGTCGAAATATGACCTAACCGGTTAAACCGCCCTAGTTTCTCACGTTGTCTCGTTGGTTTGACTTATGGCTTTACTAATCGTAAAAGGCGAGGAATGAGAAAAAGTCAATCTAACAAACATCAGCTTAAGTAGGGGAAGCATTCCGTTCTCCTTGACGACCTCCCCGACGACGACAATAATGACAACACTAACGATGACAAAGACGATATACCACGAGGTGAGATCCCCCTTCCTCCCCTGACTTGCGTCTGACCAGCGTTGGACTGTCCTTCCTACATTCCCTAGGCTAGAGTGGCGCATGATGGCCTAACGGTTTATGCGACCTTAATCTAAATTCTAAATAAACTAAAAATTAATTCAACCATTATCTCTGTCTTCTTGCCCCTGGGAATCTTGTATTACAATAATAATAAAAAAAACACACCAAAACTAATTTCATTCACTTCTAATATCATAGGAGGCGTAATATGACCTAACCGGTTGAAGCGCCCTAGTTTCTCACGTCGTCGTCGTAGTACATAATAGCATATTTCGCTCCCTGAAACAAGAGGCGAGCTACCCCATGACGCCACCTTGCCTGTGGCTGGTTCTGACCAGCACAAGCCTGTCCACCCCGTCTCCCCGCGTCGCCCCATACGTTCCATCCCCTTTGGAAAAATATATGTTCTTATTATCGCAGGAGGCGCAATATGACCTAACGATTGACGCGCCCTTAAACCCAATACTCTTCAAACTTCAGTAATAAGCAAGAGATGAAGGTCATACAGAATGCTCGAGACTTCATTCGGGAGTTTGTCGGAACAAAAACCGCCACCAGCGATCATAACGAGTAGTTTAGTGTTGTCAATATGATGAACGCTAGGAAATGAGTTATCTTATTGCTCTTGTCTTTGGTTATTCCCTTCTGAAGTATTACCTGATATCGGGGTAGGACAAGTTCTCCCCCCCCCCCACTCCTCCCATTGAATTTCAAGTAACAAGTAATGTACATTACATATCTTGTACAAGTACATTGTGCAAGTGTGTCCACAAAAATATTTCGTTTATGCAAACTTATTTCTAGGTATATACTCAAATTAATTCTGGTAGGGGGGGGGAGGGGTGATATCTTGAAGAAATCAACCTTTTATGTCATTTTGATACCTTTCCAATAGTGGGCTTTAGTGCATCGTTTAGTAGTGCAAGCAATATGATCTCCCCCAATGCTCCCCGTCTGAGTCCGGGGTAGAATTCGCCCAGAGCATGGATTTGCTAATCGTAAAAGGCGTATTTTGAGAAAAAGTCCACCTCACAAACATCAGCTAGATAGAATAAAGAGTAGTTTTATAATAAATATACTAAATAATAAATAAATAATACTTCCCGAAACTAGAGGCGAGCTCTGGCAATCGTCTTCGTGTACTTCCCTTGACACTTCCCTTGACGAACACCTTGGCGACGATGACAATCACGCTACGAAAGATGACAATCAGACGAACACGACCGCGTCGTGAGATTGCTTGTAATGCACTGGACGCTCGACAAGATTCGTAGCATTTACTAGGCTCAATTACCTTGAAATTAAATCTTGACACAATATTATTGATGAGTATTTCTACTCAATCATGAAGAACTTCGATAACCCCGTCTGGGCCCGGGGTAGAATTGGCCCAGAGCAGGGCTCTGCTAATCGTAAAAGGCGATTCAAGAAAAAACACCTCGCTCACAACAAACACATTTTAGATGTTATTCATTTGTTTTTTGTTTTTAATTCAACTCCATAATTTTCTATAGTCTTACAAATCAAGAAAACAATTAAATCATTAAACACACCATGTACTCATTTCATAAACTTTCAATATAACAGGCGGCGCAATATGACCTAACCGGTTGGAGCGCCCTAGTTTCTCACGTCGTCGTTTGAACATGAAATGTATATTATTATACATATATGTTAGCATCACAATTAAACGTACCGAGAAGCGATTTGTAAATACACCTTGAAGCGATGCACTCTATACTACTGAGGCGTACATGCTGCACGGACAAGTGAATGCACGTCGATATGTATCAGCCAATGAGGGAGAGGAGGTGAACTCTCGTTGGTACGACCCAGCTTCACAGTGAGACTTACGTTAGAAGCTGGACTTACTCATGGGATAACACCCGTCTGGGCCAGGGTAGAATTAATAGTCCAAGAGCTCGCAACATAAAGTCTCCCCTCATAAGGTACATTTGGTTTGATCATTGGAATAGGACCGCAAATACGAGTCATTTTCAAAAATGCGCGTCTTACTCGTCAACGTTGGGGCGTTTGGCCCACAGAGGGGCCCAAAAAAGGCCAAAAAAGGCCGAGTCTCCCCTCATAAGGTACATGGCAGGTCTCAACGCCAAATCCACCGCAAAAGTAAGTATATGAACAAACCGCATAGTAAGACGGGCTGCGTTGGGGCTTTGACCCGCCAGACGGCCCCCAAAGTGGGCCCCAAAAGGTCAAATCTCCCCTCATAAGGTACATGGCTGGAACCAACGGCATTTTATAGTTTAGGGTACCAGAAAAAAGAATATCACTCGTAAGACGGGCTGCGTTGGGGCGTTTGCCCGCCAGACGCCCCCAAACGCCCCCAAAATGAGTTTTCAAAAAAGTGAAAAAACTATGTTTTCGTTCCAATATTTACTAAATTAGGTCAGTTTTCATCAGATTTTTGCGAGAACACGCACACATAAGATATTTTTGCATTTTTGGGGGCATTGTGCCTTGAAGGTACCCCCCCCCCCCCCCCCCGTCCCAAGTGGGACCCAAAAGGTCAAATCTCCCCTAATAAGGTACATGGCTGGATACAACAGCATTATATAGTTTAATGTATTAGAAAAAAGAAAATTACTCGTAAGACGGGCTGCGTTGGGGCGTTTGCCCGCCAGACGCCCCCAAACGCCCCCAAAATGAGTTTTCAAAAAAAGTGAAAAAACTAAGTTTTCGTTCCAATATTTACTAAATTAGGTCAGTTTTCATCAGATTTTTGCGAGAACACGCACACATAAGATATTTTAGCATTTTTGGGGGCATTGTGTCTTGAAGGTACCCCCCCCCCCCCCGTCCCAAGTGGGCCCCAAAAGGTCAAATCTCCCCTAATAAGGTACATGGCTGGATACAACAGCATTATATAGTTTAATTTATTAGAAAAAAAAGAATATCCCTCGTAAGCCGGGCTGCGTTGGTGCGTTTTCCCGCCAGACGCCCCCCAAACCCCCCAAAAAAAAAATGAGTTTTCAAAAAAGTGAAAAAAAACCTATGATATGGTTCCAATACTTACTCAAATAGGCCAGTTTTCATCGTATTTGTACGATACCACGCACACATAAGATATTTTAGCATACTTAGCGGCATTGTGCCTTGCAGCCCCCCCCCCCCCACGCAAAAATGGGCCCAAAAGGTACAATTTTCCCTCATAAGGTACAAAGCTGGAACCAACGGCATTTTATAGTTTAATGTACCAGAAAAAAGAATATCACTCGTAAGACGGGCTGCATTTGGGAGTTTACCCACCAAACCCCCCCCCCCCTTTCCCCCAAAACACGAGTTTAAAAAAAACTGTATTTTTGTTCCAATACTTACTTCATTAGCGCGGTTTTCATCAGATTTGTGCGAGAACAAGAATATATGTTTGTATATTTTGGGGCATTGTGCCTTGCAAACACCCCCAAAATGGGTCCAAAAAGGTATAATTTTCCGTCCAAAAAGGTATAATTTTCCTTCAAGAGGTACATAGTTGTCAAAAGGTTAATTTTATTGCAAAAGGTATCAGAAAGAAGAAAATCACTCACCAGACGGGCTGCGTTGGGGCGTTTACCCTCCAAATGGTCCTAAACAAGTACATGGAAAGAATAAATAGATTTGTATAGAGAATGTTATAAAAATGCGAATATCATTTGCCAGAGGCGTTTAAACTTTCAGACGCGACGGCCTCCCCCCTCATTCAAAAAGCATTTTAATTTTGTTTTGTGACTAATGGTTATTTTGCCAATTTTTTTTTGGGAAATGTGCTAAACCATTGCAATTTATAACATTTTGGTCTTGCACTGGACATTTTGCCCTAAAGATTCCCCCCACCCCTTCCTGATTTTGTCCAGAATTCCATCGGAGACAATCCGAGTGCATATGTTTGAATTTGTTTGTGATATATCCTATCGAACGGTATTCGTCACGACTTTAGCACTGATCAGTGAACATTCAAAGAAGCTTTTTACCTCAATTTAAATTTTAACATCCATATCGATCTGTGTTTGTGGCACCCAAAACAACTTTTCTTCCATGAAGCATGTATTACGATACAGCATTAATTTGTTTTTCGGGGGAGGTGATCTACATCTTTAAATACACCAGGAACACATTGTCACTTCATTTGATGTTGATTACACAAATAATAATGGTAAAGAGTATGTTAAGGCATAATAAGTATTGTATTTTTATTACAAAAATGAATAGTCTAATGCATTTGTTTACATGATCTTGCATTATCCTTTACGGTTTCAGCCTTACCAGACATAGAACTAAACATATATACAACAATATTATAATCATACAAGATATAATAATTAAGAATCATTCATTTACATTGGTACGCAATTAGCGTTTATAAGCTACAATAATTGAGTATTAGAAAATGTATTTATTTATTATTATTATTATTTTATTATAGTAGTAGTATTAGTATTAATTATTAATTAAATGTAGACATCAAAACCTTAATCACATTCATTATCACTGTAATCTTCCGAAATATCTAAGTAATCGTCCTCATTGAAGCCATTTGTTTAAATATCAAATCACAATCACAATCTAACGCAATCTCATCAAAAGACGATGTGCGTAAATTACGATCCTATGCGGATTCAGCCTTTTAAATCACAGTGTTTAATACAATCAAACAATTTTATAATGATACAAGATAACAACATATACTACGCCTATTTACGTTAGTACGCCTCCGACCTAATCTATAATAATATGTTCTTAAAGAAACAAATAACGTTTATAACCTACAACAAATTGAACATTGCAACATATAAATAGTTTTGGCATAGACAGCATCAAAACCAAGCAACATCAACAAGCAAGAAAAGCAACATCAAAACCCACAATCAATCATCACACTCAATATCACTGTCATCTTCCGAAATATTTAAGTAATCGTCCTCATTGAAGCCATTTGTTTAAATATCAAATCACAATCACAATCTAACGCAATCTCATCAAAAGACGATGTGCGTAAATAACGATCCTATGCGGATTCAGCCTTTTAAATCATAGTGTTTAATACAATCAAACAATTTTATAGGGCTAATGATACAAGATAACAACATAATTATACTACGCCTATTTACGTTAGTACGCCTCTGACCTAATCTATAATAATATGTTCTTAAAGATTCAAATAACGTTTATAACCTACAACAAATTGAACATTACAACATATAAATAGTTTTGGCATAGACAGCATCAAAACCAAGCAACATCAAACATCAACATCAACATCAACAAGCAAGAAAAGCAACATCAAAATCCACAATCAATCATCACACTCAATATCACTGTACGATTCCGAAATATCTTCTAAGTCATCATCTTCATCGATGCCCTCTTCTTGCAGGTCACATTGTATAGCCTAATCTCGTCAAAAGACGACGGAGTCTGATCACCAAGGAACCATCTTGGTTTGTATTTCTCATCATCTAACAACCAGCCGTTATCTTCTGGAGAGAAAGGTGGTGGGTGTTGATTTGTCGCATGAGTCCATATGCTGGCAATGTAGTTCGTCCTCTTGATCTTTTCCTTTAAGACTGTTGTGCAGGGTGGTAATGAGCTCCATTCCCTTGAGCTTTTCCATTGGACGAGTACTCGTAGGACGGTAAATCTTGAGGAAAGTGTCTAACCTAGCTTCGTTCAATGTCATGTTCTTCTTGCCATACATTTGTGATACGAACTTCTCCAGGTTTGCGTACACGTCTTCTGCTATGGTGTTGCTTTGCCCTAGTGACGATAAGTCAGATTTAAACTGAGGACTTTTTTCAAGCAGAGCGAGTGGTCTAATTTTTCCCTTCTTCGAAAAGGCTGCTGCGTAGTCGCACCCTGTAAATGCATGGAATGCAGGGATTGCTTTGGAAAACATATGCCCTAATTTGTTGTGTAAGCTGGAGATATCCACGTATCGGAGTGTATTTTTACCCTGTACGCCAACTTCTAGCCATACATTTGTATACCGGGCGAAATTTTATGCATGTTTCCCAAGGCGATTGCCATGACATCAGTATCACTGGTGCGAATGACTACATTCGCCGGCGATGGAACTTGCCCGAGATGAAAAATCATCTTAGAATCTGCCTCTTCGTGACTACTGTGAAGTGTTTCCATATCATAACGAACGACATTGTTGTTATCGCAAGAATATCTGTAACATACGTCATTACATGTGGCATAAAGAGTCTTGTTGCCAATTATACTGGCAAGCGAGTTGTCTTCCCAGCTTTCAACTAAGATAGTCGACCAATGCTTGCTTGAAATTGTCATTTCTTAATGCCTTTAGGAAGTCTGTTGGACGTTGTTGTGAAGCTCCAGAATTGAATAGTGTTCGTCTCTCCCACGAAGACGATCACGTCTGTCTCTTTCCGAATCTTTTATTGAAGGAGATACGGTCTTGTCGAATACAATGTCGATTCTTGAGTGCTTTCATTCTGCATATTTTTTGCAGTATATGCCTTGAAACATTACCAAAAGTGGTAGGGACATCTCCCAGCAAGTGAAGAAAAAAGAACCCATCGATAATAACGACATCTATGTGTGGAGGTGGAATAGTGGTCACTCTACGTTCCAAGCAGCTGAATAAGCTTGACTTATCAGTTTTATGCATTGTACCATCAATATGACATAATGATAATGGAATGGGTGTCAAAGGGTATTGCAGAAGAAGGCCTATGTCGATCTTTCTCTCAACTGCCAAGCAAAGAGCTCTTCCCATTATGTCCCGATCCATTTTTAGCTCCACCACTTTACCGTCAGCTCTAGTTCTTTTCGTCGATATACCATCAGAGGCAAATGTTGATATTTTTTGTCTTTTTATGCTTCTTTCGAAGCGGCTGGGATCTTCAGCACATTCTGCTATGAATGTGTCTCGGGACTGATCACCGATTGTTTGGACACCTAACAGAAACTTTTTTGTGGGAACAGAAGCTGCTTTACCTGTTGCTAAATTGAAAAGCGAATCGCTCGCTTCCATGCCAAATGGGTTAAGACACGATTTAATTGATGCAGAGATCAAATTTAAGCTTTCCAAATCCTTTTTTACTCGATGTGGTGTGCTTCTTGTGAGACATCTTCCTTGGAATGAAGCCCAGTTAAATCCAACAAGTTGGAAATCACACTAGTTCGAATGTAGTGGCTCTGAGCCCATCTTTGTCTTGCGGAAATCGAATTGGTGAATGCGATATTCCAGTCAACTTGCTTGCTGCATCCGCGTTTACCGATTGTTCTAAAGACAGATCAATTGGACTCCTAGAGAAATTCTTAGCAGTTCTGCGAATAGAGAACCCTCCCTTAAGGAATTCTTGCTCGATGCCTGGATGAGATTCTTCCATTCTCAAGAGATTGTCGTGAAATCGCAATAGCCAGCGAGAGTAGTTCTGGTGGTTAAAAGCGAAAAACAGTGAAGCTACTCGTGGAAGAAAAATACACATAGAGATGAATATCACCTGTACGCAAACTTCTAGAGAGTTCGTGGTACAAATGCACAAGTTGTATGTACATAAACCAGTATCTTGCCGTCGCTCCATGTTTGCCGTCTTTTGTTTCTTGGCTGAATTCATCGTATTTTTGTATTAGATTTGTTAAAACCTCAGAGAGTGGTGTGATCTGATCATTGGTATTTTTCGCCAATGAAAGCAGTTCTTCAGTAAGCAAATCATCATCTATAGGACCATATTCTTGCAAAAATGCTTCGAAATGTAGCATCTCCATACTGCATGCTAATAATGGATGGAGTCTTTTGCAGCGATTGAAATGTTTTCCTGAGATCACACCGCTCAAGGACCCACCGGCAAGAACATTTGCCTCAATTAACACATGAGGGCCACCAGATTCTTCTATGAACTTTCCCAGAGCTTTGAAAAATGACATTTCAATATGAAATGCCCTAGTTGAATAAAAACATTATCGTATGTGGGCGACTCTTCATTTTGTATTGTAATGCCAACTTCGCAATTGCTAGATCATAAGTTATCATTATATACTTTTGTGTACACTCAAGAGCAATTTTTGCGCTATTTTCATTGTTTCCGCAACTACCGATAATGAAGTTGGTGAAATATTTATCTGCGGAAGATACCATATTTTCTGTCTCGGCAGATTATCAACAATCATTTTCGAGTTCCAAGCAACCCACATTGGCGTTTCTTTCACTTGAAACGCTAATGACAGCATCCATATGATATCGCGTATTTTCACATCTTTCATATGAGTTGGAACTATCTTTCTCTTTTCGTCCGTCAGAGGCAGGAACGAGGATGTAAGCATTTTCGGTTTTTTTCTGTATGGTTCAATATCAGAGCCAGAAGATTCAAATGCTCTTCTTCTTTTACGCGAAACATTTGAAGATGGATTTTCGGGAGACAAATTTTCAGTAGATTCAATATTTTCATTAAGGGTGTCAACAATGTCTTGATAAGCAATTCCTACCGTGTCGTGTAGTGTATCTTTTCCGCTTAAAGTTTCTACGAATCGGTCGTAGTTGTCAAATGCCACTCCTGTTGACAAGGTAGCAGAAGTAATCATACCATTGGGAGTTATACGCTCGTCTTCTGTTGCTGTGTAAGTGAGCTAGTCTCCAACTCTTCTACAACGTTATAGCTAACAGAATGTCCCAGTCGATTTAAAATTTCAACCACCCTTCTACTCCCAGTCATGCTCTTCATGGCGAGTCCTAACTGCAGGTGCTTAGATGGTTTTGTCCTTCCGTTAGTTACAGAATACATGATATCTTCACAGATAGATTGAACCTTTCTCTCCTTGTCTTCAGACTTGACGTTTCTAGGATCAGGCCCACCAATTAGGTAGGATACAAAGGATTTTAGTAACGATGGTATATTAGCTTCCCCAGCTACTATGTCTTTCAACGTTATTTGTTCCGGAAGTGGATTTCTGTCAGAGTTTAGAATTAGTCTACGCAGAGAAAATGCAACATTTCGAACTTCAGCGTCGGCGTTATGTTTACTTCCAATAACAGCACTTGCTGCCTTTTGGACGCTCATGGAACTGCTAAATATTATTGTTGATTTGTGGGGGGGTACTTCTGACTTGGAGAGTCTCTCTTTAAAAAACGCAAACAATTTTTTTCTAGATGGTCAACTCTAAATATGTTTGTATCGGTTTCGTCAACGGTTTGTAATTCTGATAGAATGTGCATGTATTCACTGTGAATGTCTTTGAGGAATAAAACTTCGTCTTTTTTTAATATTGTATCTTCAATAAAAGCGCAAATACCCTCAAACGCAATCTGGTGCATTTCCCTAGTAGCATGCCAATCGCTTTTTTTATGTGAAGCTCTTGATTTTACTCTGTCTGCTCTCTTTTGATATTGAAGCCTACATAATCTATGGTAACATACTTCTTTGGCAACAAAATCAATATTCTGTAATTTTGAAAGCATATCACTATCTTGTAAGATTTGAGCATATTCTAGTATGTTGTGCTCAATAGTTTTTGTTTCGCAAGATACTAACTTCTGTTTCACGCCCATATGTTTGATACATTCCTTTGAGCAAAACACACATACTCGATTAAATATCCCTCTTGGATGGGATGTTATTAAAGGTGTAGAAGATCTAGTGCCCCGACTGGTGGAAGTAGATGGTTCTTCCAAACCAATAGGGCTAAGTGTAGGCGTATTATTTTGACTTTCATTTTCTTCAGATATAGATTGCAAAAGAGTTTGACTAACAGAAGTGAAGTTACTGTAACAACGTGTGTGATAGCCAATCGAATCAGTTAAAATCTCGGGTAGTGTAATATTAGTAACATATTTGGACGCGACAAATTTCTTTTTTCGTGCACGTAGCACAGTCTTGCATCTTGTATATGTCTCCTCGGTAAATGAAAGAATGGACCCCAAATCTTCCCCATCTCCAATGTGCAAGGCACATTTCTTGCCTGTTAAAAAGTGCAAATTATGCACAGTGTTAAAATTTGCTTTCAATGACCTTAAAGAAAATTTACTCTAAAGGATTAAAAATTTAATGTAATGTCAATGATAATCCTAGTTGGTAAGAAGTGAGAACTACAGCAGCCCACACCACATATCTTACAAAAGCCCACTTTTCATTCATCTCTATTTCAATTAGCATGTTTCGTAACTGTGAGTTTTAAACTAGGAAACGCTCAGTTGGACGCGTTGATAAGCGAGCACGTGCTATAGCTAGACCCACATTGCACATTTTTTTTAAATTTTAAAATTTGCGACGTTCGCTGTCCACAGGGCCATGTTTCCAATATTATTTATTATTGCCAAGGTATTTGGGTAAACCCGTGTGTAAACCTTTGCTTTGTGGATAAAATCCACCGCCATCTAGAGGACCTTGACTCCTTGGGAAAACTATTTAAACTCTTTTGACAAATAATAGACTGCTTCCTCGAAAGTATTTTGATTACTTCTAGGTGGCAGTGCATTAGAAACTTCGCGCGTCTTTTCGTTGCCATGGCAACGTTACTTTTGTTATAATGTAATTTCCATTTACACTACTTATCGGATCAAAATAAAATTAACATATTCGTGACCGGACGGACATTCTAAATGATTTGGCCACCTCGGATTTTGTCACCGTTTTGTTTGAAAAAAAACTTTCGATTAACTTTAATGTAACTTTTTAACTTTTTGAACGAATTTGCCACAAAACTAATGGCATTCAATCGAGAACGAAGCTTGCGGATGGTCAAAATTTCAACTCGATCCGAGCCTCCGTTCGAACGTTATGGCGAGACATACAAACAAAAAAAAATAAACAAAAAAAACAAACAAAAACAAAACCAGTGACTATTTTTTCCGGCAGAGTCAAATGGAAACGCTCGCTTCGCTCGCTTAGTAAAGATATAACAACGACAACAACGACAACAACAATGCTCTCATAATTATTTTGATTATTACTCAGATGATATTTGCGGTTGGGCTACTCTGGTTCTCACTATTTTTTATTTGTTTTTTTAATTTATTTATCGTCTATCCTATTCAGTTAAAAAACTGACTTTACAAAGGAGGACAACAGATTACCAAATGAATCTAATTACATATATTCAGACATAACAATGAACTACAGCTAAGTAAATATTATTTCAAATAGTAATGTTACAACAACGATGCATTAAAACACAACAATTTAGGTAACAATTAAAAAGGATATGAATCAAATATAAAAAAGGGGTGGGAAAAAAAGAAACAAGAAAAGAAAAGAAAAGAAAGAAAAAAGAAAGAACGTTAGGTGTTCAATAAACTCAAGACTCGGCATACACCTAAAATGTATGTCATATTAATCTTTGGGTTAAATTTTCATTTTTAGATTTCACATATTATTATATAATAGGTGAGTTAAGATTATTATAAATATCCCATAGTTGCTTGCAATCGTAGAACTAAGGAGGACTGAGTTTAATTTAAATAATAGTTGTTATGCCAATAGTTTTGGAAATTTTAGTATGTATCTTATAATAAAGGGCGTATAATAATTTATAATGAAATCTTTTATCTTGCAAAATTAAATTATATGTGTACTTTGTAGTCTCAGACTATAGATACGTTTTGTGATCGAGTGAAGCACTGCGGAGGGTAATCCCTGAATTCTGCTTCGACTAGCAAGACCGCGATCAAGACGAAACAGTCAATATGATTGGGAGATTGCTATTTTAAAAATTACGATTGAGTAGATTGACTGACATTTGCAGACTTGCTGATAGCATAATTAAATAGTGAGTTGGGTTAATTGTGACTATCGTTACACTACTAACCTGTTAGAGATGATGCCATTTCACATTGTCTTAAAAAAACTGTACTGTCGCACTCCTAGCTGTCTTCCTGTCAGCCATTAGGCTAAACAATGAACAGAGAATGTGCGCATGCGTGATGTCGCGTTCCCTTATAAAGTCTGGGACATCAAAACGTCCATACATGCATAATATGCTATCTCTAATAAAAACCATTAACATTTTAAAGAGCCTTATTATTTGGGCTATTACAAACAATACACGTCCGTCTTACGAGTGATATTCTTTTTTCTGGTACATTAAACTATAAAATGCCGTTGGTTTCGCTATGTACTACCTTATGAGGAAAATTGGATCTTTTGGGCCCATTTTTTTTTTTTGGGGGGGGGGCTGCAAGGCACAATATCGCTAAGTATGCTAAAATATCTTATGTGTGTGCGTGTTATCGTACAAATACGATGAAAACTGGCCTATTTGAGTAAGTATTGGAACCATATCATAGTTTTTTTTCACTTTTTTGAAAACTCATTTTGGGGGGGTTTGGGGGCGTTTGGCGGGCAAACGCCCCAACGGAGCCCGTCTTACGAGTGATATTCTTTTTTCTAATACATTTAACTATATAATGCTGTTGTATCTAGCCATGTACCTTATTAGGAGATTTGACCATTTGGGGCCCACTTGGGGGGGGGGGGGGTAACTTCAAGGCACAATACCCCCAAAAATGCTAAAATATCTTATGTGTGCGTGTTCTCGCAAAAATCTGATGAAAACTGACCTAATTTAGTAAGTATTGGAACGAAAACTTAGTTTTTTTCACTTTTTTGAAAACTCATTTTGGGGGTGTTTGGGGGCGTCTGGCGGGCAAACGCCCCAACGCAGCCCGTCTAAATATGCGGTTTGTTCATATACTTACTTTTGCGGTGGATTTGGCGTTGAGACCTGCCATGTACCTTATGAGGGGAGACATCGGCCTTTTTTGGCCATTTTTGGGGCCCCTCTGTGGGCCAAACGCCCCAACGTTGACGAGTAAGACGCGCATTTTTGAAAATGACTCGTATTTGCGGTCCTATTCCAATGGTCAAACCAAATGTACCCTATGAGGGGAGACTTTATGTTGCGAGCTCTCCGTCTATAACCCAGAGCATGGCTATGCTTATCTGAAAAGGCTATTCAAGAGATAAAGTCCACCTCGCAAACATCAGCTAGTATAAGAAGAGAGCATTTTACTTCCCGAAACTAGAGGCGAGCTCTCGCAATCGTCGTCTGGGACCTTGCTCCTTCCCTTGACGACCCCTCGACGACGATGACGACAATGACGACCGAGACGTGAGAGTCCCCTTTCCTCCCCTTACCCGTGCACGGTTATAGTTCTTACCAGCATGGGCCCTTTCACCCCATATCTCCTAGGTTAGAGTGGTGCATTATGACAACGGTTGACGTGTCCTAAATCCAAATAAACCCAAAAAATCCTCCCCCTTTCCGTGAAGCATGGGCCCCTCCTTCACAAAACACTAAGGCTATTTAGTGGTGCATTGTGACCTATCGGTTGACGCGTCCTTAATCCAAATAAACAAAATAAACTTATTAAATTGTACAAGGCGAGGAAAAGTAAAAGTACAACTTGCAAACATCAGCAAGTAAGAGGATAGTATGTTCTTCCCGAAACTAGAGGCGAGTTTTGGCAGTCGTCGTTGTAGACACCTCCCCCTCCCCTTGACGAGCTCCCCGACGACGATGGACATGACAACACAAACGATGACAAAGACGATAACGACTACGAAGTGAAAACTCCACTTTTTCGCCCGCTATCCGTGGCTGGCTCTGACCAGCAAGCCCCCGTCTAGGCCCAGGGTAGAATTGGGCCCAGAGCATGGCTCTGCTAATCGTAAAAGGCGATTCAAGAGAAAAAGTCCACCTCGCAAACATCACTTTTAAGAAGGGTAGTATTTTACTCCCCTAATCTTGAGCGGGGTT
>JAMZAV010014753.1:0-14346 GCA_024449915.1 Sweltsa coloradensis | reverse complement strand
CGTGTGGGAAATTTGCGTCAAGGACTTGTTGCTTATTATTGGTACTCTTGCGGTCTTAAGGCTAGCTGGATTTTTGGCATATTTGGTGTTGTTTCGATGATTCCGTTAGGGCTGGGAGTTGGTATTATTTGTTTCCTGTGTTTGGGACAGTTGGGTTGTCTCATGTGTTGTGTGTCATACTTAAATTTGCTAATACTAAAGTTTAAATCCAACCACAATTTGTTAATTACTTTTGATGATATACCTCGATAAAGATGAGAAATTGGAGAAAAAGGAAAGTCAAGATATTAAAATAGGAATCATCCATAATGAAATACACGGAATAAAAAATTAGATCATTCATGACATTCGGCTAAGTATTTACTTCAAAATAATGTCGGATTTGATAATATTAGATATATCTTTGATGCTGCATTTATCAAATGAAACATTTTAGGTTCCTGTTAAAAGGGTACGATGGGCCAACAAATTCCAACTCGCAACCTTCTCGTGGTTTGGCCCGTGATTAGAGGAGTTAATCTCCCTGAAACTAATGTGCGAGCTCTGGGTCGTCGTCGGGGAACTTTCCCCTTCCCTTTGACTACCTCCCCGACGGCGACGACAATGACAACACGGACGGATGACACAGACGGAGACGACCACGACGTGGGGGAACCTCTGCCCTCCCCATATGCTTGTGGCTGGTTCTGACCAGCACAGGCCTGTCCACCCCCTTGTCCCCCCGCGTCATCCCTTACGTCCCTCCCTTCGTCTCGATTAGCCTAGTTGCATAAATATGAGACGTTAAGCAATATCCAATCAAATCAATCAAAAGGGTACGATGATTACCATGAATGCTAGTTGCGTGGTTATTATTCGATATTCGGAAAATCTCAAGAGGCAATATCTTGAGTCCACACACACGTTTATCAATTCACAATGTTAAATTAATTTATTTCATTGCTAACAACCTAAAAATCCCTAATAAAATCGACTTAACTCTATATGACCGATACTCCTAATTGATTTACTTATTTCTCATTTAAAGTCAATGTAAATTACATTCGGAAAGATATATTTTAAAAGTGTGTTCTGTTGTGATTAATTTCATGTATCACACGTTACAATATCATACAAAATGACTACGACGAACATTATTTTCAATCTTAAACGTGCAATTATAATTTAAGAAATGACCATTTTTAGTTTAATTCTCCAGGGTTTGCACCACTCAGGCAAAAAAGGCATGGTTATTGGCAGTTTTATTTTGGAGTTTATTGACTATCTAATGGCATAACGCAATTTCTGCCTAAAAAGGGGTGCATCAGTGCAAACCATATTGCATAGCTGGCTTCCGAACTATTACTAAAAACCACAGTGGGCACAACTTCGGTCTAGCATTTGACCTGTTCGCACAATTCGGGGGCTCTTCTGCCGGTGACGGAGAAGTTAGCTAGAGTCTCGATCCCCATAACCCGACCACCAAATCTCTGACGAACATGGTGGGCCCCTCAGTGATCCCCACAGTCACAGCATAATCATATGCTGCCTAGGACGAATAGCGTATACCTAAACCTTGGGTCTTATTACCACCTGTAGATATGCACAGGCGCGACCACGTAAATTACCTCCAAAATCACCCATATAGAAATATAACAATAAGACCTTAACGTCCTAGCGGCAATGGCCTAGGACATACGCCCTTTGCTACCCTAAAAAATACCAGGTATTACATACCCAAAGACATTTGACTATTATACCATCTATAACCATCTACAATATATTATAACAGAACACCTTGAGTCCACAGTCATGGTTACGTGTTTCGTGTAAGCGTTTTTGGTAAAGAAGGTCTTAGTACAATTCGAACACTTATGCGGTTCCATGCGCTCGAGGGCACTCTTCAGCTGAATTTGCAGGTGTTTGCTATGATTAGTATGATTTGAAAACTATTCAACATTTAATACGAAATTTTCAGCAAAAAAAGGAAATTGATGTACAATACAAAAGTTTGGATATTGGACAAAGTGTCGTCTTTCTCACTTTTGCTTAAAACGGCTCTAACTTTGTTGTCGTTTACAAGGAATAATACCATTTAAAATTCAAATCGAATTCCATTTTTGCTTAGATATATCAAATATCTACTTGCTGTCAAAATTTGGTATCATTCCATACAAAACTATGTCTTCAAGACCGTGTAACCTTGGGGCCCTGCGCACCCAATTTCGCTATATTTTTGAAATATTTCTGAAACTCTTTGGGCCCCCTACTGTCGTGATCTAGCGGTGTCTTATCTCGTCGCTGCCGGGCGAAAATGCTCGAGCTGGGTGGAAGGGGGGGAAGAGGGGAGAGACGAGACCGCGCGAACACTATCTGCGACCTTGCTCTGTGCAGTAATGTACGGTGTCACATGACAAGACTGCTGCGTGTTATTCATATTTGGGTGTAATGAGCAATACTAGCTACCTAAGAACTAATTGGATGAGCGAAGCGAAGACTTCAATTTCACCGACCCCCCAAAAAATTTTGCTCGGGTGTTTTTTTTTTTTTTTTTTTTTTGCTTTTTCGTCTGTTTTTTCACTCTCTACCGGGCAAACGGCATATGCGATCTTGATGAAAATTTGACACGACCTTCGTTTCTCTGAACTTAGACTTGCCACGTTTTTGGGTACAATCGAAGAAGTTATTTCTCATGAACATCGTACTTTTACGATTTTTTTCGATTTTTAGTGCGATATTTTTGGACATTTGGGCCGATTCTGACCAAACGGGTACAGCTACAACGTCATATTTCAATGGACATTAAGTTAATGTGATGTATTGCTTTCTGAAAGAAAAAGTTGAAAAAGTTAGCTGAATCTATAGAAATAAAGCTTTTAATATAATTTTTTGACTTTTTGTGCGATATTTCGTGCCATTTGGGCCAATCTGACCAAACGGGTGGGGCTACAACGTTCATATTATACATGGACATTAAGGTTATGGGATGTAGTACCTTTTGAAAAAAAAAAGTTAAAAAGTTAGCCAGAATCCATAGAATATAGCTTTTAAATGTAAGATTTTAACGTTAATAATAACAAATTAACAAAAACAATAGAAACTTGACAACAATCACCTACATTGCGTCGGCAGAAAAACAAAGCACTTGCAAAAGTAAAGATATCCCATGCAAGCTAAAAACTTAAAAAAGCTCATCCATCAACCGGCGGGACTTTAGCGTTTTCCTGTTACACTGTTTCTACTGAGAAAGATGAAAGAAAACAAACTTTCTCTCAGTATGCGAGTGGCTGGTATCGAACCGACGGGCGACGACCTGCTGAATTAGGGTAGGCCCTATGGCATGGGATATCTCTGTCGATAGGACCTACTGATTCTGAATTACAAATCGGGTCAAGTAGATGGGTGAAGAATAATAGTAAGTGGGTGTCGTTTGATAATTCGTAAATAATCGGTAATGGTTCCGGGTTCGGTTCCCAACGTCTCTTCAATATTTCATAAATAACAAATCTTTTCAGTTGTAATCGGCAATCGCATTCTTACAATGTTTGAACTTTAAATGACTGTAAACGGTAATGTTTGCATTGTTTGTTGGCAATTTTGGATTAGTGCTATTAGTGATATTAAATCGTTTTAATTTGATATTTAAGTTGACTGTGGTGTGTTAATTTTGCAAATATTATTGAGATTTTGTAATTATTGAATTAATTGGATGAGCGTAGCGAGCGAAGAGAGTGAAGCGAAGACTTCAATTTCACTGACCCCTCAAAAAATTTAGCTCCAATGTTTTTTTTTTTTTTTTTTTGTATTTTTGTCTGTTTGTTCGCTCTCTACCGGGCAAACGGCATATGCGATCTTGATGTTAATTTGACAGGACCTTTGAAATCTCTGAACTTAGAGCTGTATTGTTTTTGGGTACAATCGAAGAAATATTTCTCATGAATATCGTACTTTTACGATTTTTTTCGATATTTTGTGCGATATTTTCGTGCCATTTGGGCCAATTCTGACCAAACGGGTGGGGCTACAACGTTCATATTATACATGGACATTAAGGTTATGGTGATGTTGTACATTTTGAAGAAAAAGTTGAACAAGTTTGTCAGAATCTATAGAAATAAAGCTTTAATATCAGTCTTTTGATTTTTTGTGCGATATTTTCGTGCCATTTGGGTCAATTCTGACCAAACGGGTGGGGCTACAACGTTCATATTTCACACGGACATTAACGTTTTGGTGATGAAGTACCTTTTGAAAGAAAAAGTTAGCCAGAATCCATAGAAATAAAGCTTTTAATATAAGTTTTTACGGTAAATAATACCAATTGACAAGAAACAATAGAAACTTGACAAACAATCACCTACAATGCGGAGCAACAAAACAAAGCACTTGCAAAAGTAAAGATATTCCACGCAAACTAAAAACTTTAAAACGCTCATCCATCAACGCGGCGGGACTTTAGCGTTTTTCCTAGTACAATTAATTGAAAAGTTACAGAACACAGTTTTGGGGCCATCACTCTTTTGGTTCAATTGTGTAGTAACTCTTTTAATAAGATACTACAAATTATTGTTGACTATGGTACGTGATAGTTTATTTCACTAGTTTATTAAAGTCACATGAATTTTGTTTAGGCCATTGTGTTTTGGATTTATTGGTATCATTGGATGAGCGTAGCGAGCGAAGCGAAGACTTCAATTTCACTGACCCCTCACATTTAGCTCATTGTTTTTTTGTTTGTTTTCTTGTTTCTTTTTTTGTTTCTTTTTCTGTCTGTTCGCACAATTCCGGGCAAACGGCATGTGCGAACTAGATGAAAATTGGAGGCTACCTTCGAAATCTCTGAACTTAGACTTGCTTCGTTTTTGGGTACAATCGAAGAAATATTTCTCATGAATATCGTACTTTTACGTTTTTTTTCCGATTTTTTGTGCGATATTTTCGTGACATTTGGGCCGATTCTGACCAAACGGGTGGGGCTAGAACGTTCATATTTCACATGGACATTAAGGTAATGGTGTTGTATTTCTTTTTGAAAGAAAAAGTTGAAAATATTATCCAGAAACCATATAAATAAAGGTTTTTAATTAAGTTTTTTGAGATATTTTATAATAATTAACAAGTAACAATAGAAAACTTGACAACAATCACCTACAATGCGTTCAAAAAGCACTTGATTTAAGAGATCCCACGTAAAACTAAAAACTTACAAAAAGCTCATCCATCAACGCGACGGGACTTAAGCTGTTTTCCTAGTGTTAGTGAAGTTTGAAAATATTATAACAATCCATTGAGTTTACTTGTGCACAAACACATTTTTCATAATATGTTGAAATGATTGATTAGTTTTGTCTACAAGAAAAGGTATGATTTGAAATTTTCAGCACGTAATCAAATTTTAATTACGAACGGTGTAGGCTTATCTGCCACTGCCACTGGCACTGCCGCTACCATTGGGAAATGGCTTATACTCCATTACAAACTTAGATTGTAAGACCATTTCTACTCGGGTCGCGCGCATCCGATTCCGATTGCACCATTCCAATATCATATTTTCAGACATTCTTCTGAAGCTTATCGCTGGAAATTATCGTAATCGGTTTCTTGTTTCGTCACTATGGCGTAGTTCTTGGTCTGTGAAGGAGGGGAAACTGAGATCGGCTAAGAGGCCCACAATATTCCAAACGATTGGTACGTGTGGACATTCGGGATTTAACTAGAATCTTGGAAGCAATGCGTAAATCTGAGACTGAGAAGTTTGAGTATGAGAAGCGGAAGAAAGAAAAGAAGAAATAGGACAAGGTGTGCGTGTTGTCTCCATAAAATAATTGTTTGCAATTAATATTTTACATCACGTTATCGGACTTCGACAACTTTGAGGTCACAGCAACATAATATTGAATGGACAAAGCCCTCCCATTTGGCAAAACATAAATATAAATTGCATTCACACTTATTATGTATCTATGTATGTATCTGTGTATTTATGTATTGAGTAGGCCTACCTATGTGAATTGAGTATGCGAGTCCAAATGCAATGTAAAGTCTTAGTGCAATAGAAAGATATCATCCCCCATACCTACATTACTAAAAAGGTATGAAAAAAACATTTTGAGCTTCCTCTTTATAAATCTTTATTTAAGTAATATTACTTGGTCAGTGCGACAATCAAGTTATTTTTTCAGTGTTAAGATGATGTGAATTGATTCATAGGCCTATTATTTTTGTATTCGTAAAACCTTACACCATGCACCATAACCATATCACAGATGGGAGCTCTAATTGAAAGAGTGTAGAACAGAAAACCTTTCGTTTAGAAAGAGATGTTCAAAAAGACGATGTTTTAGTTAAAATATTATAATTCATTGATTTCATTGCACTGTGTGTTCTACAAAAAAAATGAAAGATTTTCCACAATACACAAATTTTTGGATGCGTTATACTGCAGGCCAAATTATATAATATTATCCCAATAATAACTAAGAATGTTATGCATTGTATATTTGATTTATTTCGCTACAGTGTTGATTGCATATCGTACGTCGTACAGTGTGTATTTTTTATTTATATATTCATTATTTTTCATTAGTCTATCAAAGTGATTGATAAAATTTAAATGCATTCTTTGCAACAATGATTTGGTTTAAACTTATTTGTGATATACCATTTAGGGGGCTTCGATTCCCTATGCTGCTCCGAGTCCTTGTCGGGCATCTAGCAGATCTCCAACGTATTAGCTGTAGCGATAGTGTTTTGTTTATGTTGTGTAGAACCCAGGCAGGGACTGAGTCATTCATGTATTGCAAGGCGTGCGTTCGGTATCAGCGGCTCCAGCAATACTTCCCCTCGCTCGCGAAGGACGCACACGCGCTAAGAAACCCGACTAGTCCCCGCCTCCTGCTACTTACAGCAGCCGGTAATTTTAACTCCTTCGCTCGACATTTGACTTGGGCCAACCTTATATTACCGTAAAAACTTATATTAAAAGCTTTATTTCTATGGATTCTGGCTAACTTTTTCTTTCAAAAGGTACTTCATCACCAAAAACGTTAATGTCCGTGTGAAATATGAACGTTGTAGCCCCACCCGTTTGGTCAGAATTGACCCAAATGGCACGAAAATATCGCACAAAAAATCAAAAGACTTATATTAAAAGCTTTATTTTCTATAGATTCTGGCTAACTTTTTCAACTTTTTCTTTCAAAATGTACAACATCACCATAACCTTAATGTCCATGTATAATATGAACGTTGTAGCCCCACCCGTTTGGTCAGAATTGGCCCAAATGGCACGAAAATATCGCACAAAATATCGAAAAAAATCGTAAAAGTACGATATTCATGAGAAATATTTCTTCGATTGTACCCAAAAACAATACAGCTCTAAGTTCAGAGATTTCGAAGGTCCTGTCAAATTTTCATCAAGATCGCATATGCCGTTTGCCCGGTAGAGAGCGAACAAACAGACAAATATACAAAAAAAAAAAAAAAAAACATTGGAGCTAAATTTTTTGAGGGGTCAGTGAAATTGAAGTCTTCGCTTCACTCGCTTCGCTCGCTACGCTCATCCAATTAATTCAATAATTACAAAATCTCAATAATATTTGCAAAATTAACACACCACAGTCAACTTAAATATCAAATTAAAACGATTTAATATCACTAATAGCACTAATCCAAAATTGCCAACAAACAATGCAAACATTACCGTTTACAGTCATTTAAAGTTCAAACATTGTAAGAATGCGATTGCCGATTACAACTGAAAAGATTTGTTATTTATGAAATATTGAAGAGACGTTGGGAACCGAACCCGGAACCATTTCCGATTATTTTACGAATTATCAAACGACACCCACTTACTATTATTCTTCACCCATCTACTTGACCCGATTTGTAATTCAGAATCAGTAGGTCCTATCGACAGAGATATCCCATGCCATAGGGCCTACCCTAATTCAGCAGGTCGTCGCCCGTCGGTTCGATACCAGCCACTCGCAATACTGAGAGAAAGTTTGTTTTCTTTCAATCTTTCTTCAGTAGAAACAGTGTAAACTAGGAAAACGCTAAAGTCCCGCCGCGTTGATGGATGAGCTTTTTTAAGTTTTTAGTTTGCATGGGATATCTTTACTTTTGCAAGTGCTTTGTTTTTCTGCCGACGCAATGTAGGTGATTGTTGTCAAGTTTCTATTGTTTCTTGTTAATTTGTTATTATTTAACGTTAAAATCTTACATTAAAAGCTATATTTCTATGGATTCTGGCTAACTTTTTCAACTTTTTCTTTCAAAAGGTACTACATCACCATAACCTTAATGTCCATGTATAATATGAACGTTGTAGCCCCACCCGTTTGGTCAGAATTGGCCCAAATGGCACGAAAATATCGCACAAAAAGTCAAAAAACTTATATTAAAAGCTTTATTTCTATAGATTCTAGCTAACTTTTTCAACTTTTTCTTTCAGAAAGCAATACATCACCATTAACTTAATGTCCATGTGAAATATGAACGTTGTAGCTGTACCCGTTTGGTCAGAATGGGCCCAAATGTCACAAAAATATCGCACTAAAAATCGAAAAAAATCGTAAAAGTACGATGTTCATGAGAAATAATTCTTCGATTGTACCCAAAAACGTGGCAAGTCTAAGTTCAGAGAAAACGAAGGTCGTGTCAAATTTTCATCAAGATCGCATATGCCGTTTGCCTGGTAGAGAGCGAACAAACAGACGGAAAAACAAAAAAAAAAAAAAAAAAAAAACACCCGAGCTAAATTTTTTGGGGGGTCGGTGAAATTGAAGTCTTCGCTTCGCTCATCCAATTAGTTCTTAGGTAGCTAGTATTGCTCATTACAGCCAATATGAATAACACGCAGCAGTCTTGTCATGTGACACCGTACATTACTGCACAGAGCAAGGTCGCAGATAGTGTTCGCGCGGTCTCGTCTCTCCCCTCTTCTCCCCCTTCCACCCAGCTCGAGCAGTTCGCCGCAGCGACGAGATAAGACACCGCTAGATCACGACAGTAGGCGGCCAAAGAGTTTCAGAAATATGTCGAAAATATAGCGAAATTGGGTGCGCACGGCCCAAGGTTACACGGTCTTGAAGACATAGTTTTGTATGGAATGATACCAAATTTTGACAGCAAGTAGATATTTGATATATCTAAGCAAAAGTGGAATTCGATTTGAATTTTAAATGGTATTATTCCTTGTAAACGACAACAAAGTTAGAGCCGTTTAAGCAAAAAGTGAGAAAGACGACACTTTGTCCAATATCACTTTTGTAATTGTACATCAATTTCCATTTTTTTGCTGAAAATTTCGTATTAAAATGTTGAATAGTTTTCAAATCATACTAATCATAGCAAACACCTGCAAATTCAGCTGAAGAGTGCCCTCTTAAGTTGGCCTCTTTTCAAGAATGAACTAGGACAGTCCTCACACCTGAGTCCAAGTCAGGAATTCCAACTCGAAACCTTCTCGTGGTTTGGCCCGTGATTAGGGGAGTTTTTCTCCCTGAAACTAATGGTGAGCTCTGGGTCGTCGTCGGGGAACTTTCCCCATCCCTTTGACTACCTCCCCGACGGCGACGACTATGACAACACGGACGTATGATGACACAGACGGAGACGACCACGACGTGGGGGAACCCCTGCCCTCCCCATACGCTTGTGGCTGGTTCTGACCAGCACAGGCCTGTCCACCCCTTGTCCCCCCCGCGTCATCCCTTGGTCATGGGGAGCTTGCGTCGTGAGAAACGAGATTTGAATTTCGCTGCCGCGCCGTGGTTTTCTTTAATTAAACGACATTTTGGAATTTTTTAGCCTACAAGACTGGTAAATAAACGACATTTTGGAACTATTTAGCCTACAAGTGGAAGAAAGCTATCTTAAACACATTTTTCTTTAATAGTTATGCTGGTTTTCTGTTAAAGTGTCCGTAATTTAAGGAATTCGACTATATAAAGCGATTTAACTACGTGATGATATTTGCCAAATTTACACTACACACCCATTAATTAGTAAAATACACCTAATATTGTCGAAACTTGCTGCAAAACAAAAATCAATAGTTTTTTGTTGGGTGCCTGGTCATTCTGGTATTTTAGGATTTATGATGTCGCCGACCAAAGTGCCAAAGAAGCTGGTAACAAAACACAAGTTGATTGCCATTTAGTTGTAACGCCTTATATAAAAGCATTCTTCAAACGTAAACTTAAAGAAAAGTGGTGCGAAGAATGGCATATCATGCAAAATAATAAGCTTCGTGGCATAAAAGACGATGTTACGATGTTCTCTTCAAGGCGCTCTTCTCGACGCGAAGAGGTTGTTCTGACCCGTCTACGCATTGGACACACACATCTCACTCAAGCATACCTTTTAAGAGGCGAAGATCCACCCCCATGTGAGCAGTGTGGTGAGATTTTAACTGTTAAGCACATTTTAGTAGAATGTCCCCAACACAGTAATTCACAGTAATTGAGTAATTCACATAGCAAATGCCTTGTTTCTCAAGTGCTTAAAGGGGCTATAAACTCAAAAAATTATTTTTTACCACATGATCTATAGCACAATACTACACTAAAATGACAGCTTAAAAAATGATATCTTGTAACTGTGATTTAACACAAATTTTTCAATTTTTTTGATCCAGAAATTTGTGAAAATTGGTGTTTTGGGAAATTTCTTAAATCGGCTTTAACCTGCTTCTTTTTTGGTCCACATAGATACTTGAGCTTAGTACCAATCTAAAATGGCCATTTTTTTCATCGTGTCTTGAAACTGTGCCCAAATATACATACCAATATATAAAATATGCATTCCAAAATCACACCCCATCTTGGTAATCACCATATTTTAACCGAACTACTTGCCCAAATTACAACACAAAATATATAGAATTTACAGAAAAGGCTGTAGAGTACGTCAAAAATGGTCAATAATTTTTTGGATCAAAATCCTCCAAGGTCACTGGGCATAAAGATCGTCATCATGTTATTTCTAATGGGAGATTTTCACCGATGGGACCTAGCTCGAAAAATGTCATGTTTGACAATATTTTGGGTGGTCATGGTGGCCCCAATAATTTTTCTGTTGATTGCTAAATTCATTACTAGTTAGCTTGAATGAAATATATTTTTTGAGTTTAGCGGTTAAATACCCCTTTAAATGCTTAACAACATTATGTATCATGTGTGCTGCACAAAGGTGTATTATTGTGTATGGCAGATTGCATTTGTTTGTTGTTACAGCTTCCCATGTTTAAACTTCGGTATGATGTGATGAATGCTTGTTAAATACTTTTAATAATGATTGAATGATGTCAAAGCTGAGTTCTCATTCGATTTTGTGTATGATTGGATGCTTCCTACGTGTGAGTTTATGAATGTGAAAGTAGAAATGACTTAAAAATGTAGATATATCGGAGACTGTTTGACTTCCTGTTAAAACTCTGCAATTGGCAACGGCAAACTGTTTTTCCCAAGCAAAACTAATGCATAGTAAAATACTGGCTTGGATGCCCAATGTGGTTTTCTCCCCACAGATCCAGTTGCGTCAATACGCAGACACTAATTACCTTTTAATGAGAGGAGGTATCTTAGTTGATGTTCAGTATACAGAACAACTCCTTAAGGGTTTGTAAATTATAATTTGTACTATTGTATATAGCCACGAACAATAGACTCGTCGCTAGACCTTATGTCACTCAGTAACTTTACTTCAGTTTTCACTTAATCGATGAAATCATCAGCATCCAAATCGCCAGCCTGCAAACTTTCACTGGACATATTATGCTGAAGCATTTTAAGAGATGGAACATCATTAAAATTACCTGTATTGTGTCTTTTGGTGCTTGCGCCATCTAATTTTGAAAGTTTTAAATTCTTGGCACTGATCCTTTTAGTTCTGTGTTTAATTCATCTCTTTTATTACCCACAATAAGGTTCTATGGGCATCTCCAACCGAATGGCTACTCGTAAAAACTTAACAGTGACATCACAATTATCTGGTTTACATTTTATTTCAAACTTGAATTTAGAAAAAGACATATGTTAACACACAGCTGAAGCACTGAAAAAACTACTGTTTTGTTTTGTAAACCACAATGTAAAACCACAATGATAACTAAAAATCGTGGAGCTCCAAAAGGAGTCCAATATCATTCGGCGACCATTTTCGTAGCGTCCCTCTTCACATAGCAATGTGTATGCATTACGTGAACGATGCCCATCTACAAACTTGTACCTAATAAGTGCGGGTCTATGAAAATGCCAGTGGCAGTGGATACAATAAATGTTGTGTTTTGGCCTACTTATGTGCTCATAAATGACAGCATGAAGTATACTCGCGATGTTATCTTGTAAAGTAGAACAATGCCAAAAGATAAGATATGATAGGCCTACCACGCAAGGTAAATACTTCGTGTTCGCGTAATAAATTTGCGTAATGTCTGAAATTGTCAGGTCCCGAAGCTCCAATCTTCCTGTCGCCCTTCCCCATGTGTAGCGTTGCGCGACCATGCGACGGCGTTTCCGCCACGGCTAACGGTGGCCAGTCGATCACGTCCTCTGGCGGTCCGTCTCCTACAAGTGGCGGCTGAACAACGGCGCCCGGCGGCGGGACAATGGCGAGTGGCACATTGTTTTCTTCCAACCGCTCGAGTCGATTATGAGACATTTGTCTCCCTTTGTTTAGGCACACTGTGGACAAAAGCAAACAATTGTTTAGAGTGCAGTTTTTAATCGTGGGAATTTACATAGGGAGAGATGTATAGCATGCTTTTATTTACAAATCTCGGCCTCAAATACGATATGCCAATCAAGAGTTTCAAACCGATAACTAACGATAGCTGGTTCTGACCAGCACAGGCCTGTCCACCCCTTGTCCCCCCGCGTCATCCCTTACGTCCCTTCCTTCGTCTCGATTAGCCAAGTTGCATAAATATGAGACGTTAAGCAATATCCAATCCAATCCAAACAGTGCAGGAGAGCGATATGACTCGCGGGTACTCGAGTGCCGCGTCTCGTTGCCCGGTGCACTCGCTGACTAAGTGAGCGGATTCCTCCATATTTGCTTGTGGCTGGTTCGGAGCAGCGCAGGCCTGTCCACCCCTTGTCCCCCCGCGTTACCCCTTATGTCCCTCCCTTCGTCTCAATTAGCCAAGTTGCATAAATATGAGACGTTGAGCAATATCCAATCAATCGATATCCAATCAATAAACCCACCGCCGATAGACCCTACACAAAGGTGGCCACAATTTGGTTAGACTGATGCCTTTGCTTTCTATTTTTTTTTTTTTTTTTAGTATTTTGCACGACAATCCTTCTGCACTTTGGTATATTTCTTCAAGAAAGCCAAAAAGATTCTTGCATTTTGATTTGATGTGGCTGATTTTTTACATTTAATTCTACAGTGACATCAGAATATAGTTGGTCTACCTTGGCAATATATTGGGTTGTATCCATAAGGGTAAGGAGTAAAACGGTGACGTTTGAATTTCACAATTTCACTTTTGCGCTCTTTTGGAGTAAGGTTTAAAATGATTTTAAACTGTAATAATTTTCAGAACAAATGATACTGAGACGTTTGTATGGAGCTCTAACATTTTTACTACGCGAGGTGACAGGACAGCTAGCCACAAATCACGGAATGTATCATTACGTGCCATGAAATAGTCCGCGATATAAAATTCTAAATTAACTGTTGATTGCATCACCCGTCGGGGAACTGTCTCCTTCCCTTTGACCACCTGCCCGACGGCGACGACAATGACAACACGGACGGATGATGACACAGACAGAGACGACCACGACGTGGGGGAACCCCTGCCCACCCCATACGCTTGTGGCTGGTTCTGACCAGCTCAGGTCTTTCCACCCCTTGTCCCCCCGCGTCAGCCCTTACGTCCCTCCCTTCGTCTCGATTAGCCAAATTCATAAATATGAGACGTTAAGCAATATCCAATCAATCAATCAATCACCAAACAAAAGTTTGCCCCCTTACAGTTTAATTTGTGTATTTAATTCATTGTTCAATATTAGAACATCGAATTATTTGAATATCATTACGATTAAATACAAATTATTTTGATAGGCCTACCTTGTGCGCCCAGCATTGCACGTGCAGCAAATCATCCATCAGGCCACTCAATGTGTTGAAGCACGTTGTCATGTAGCAAGCTGAATCGATAACGATACGATACCGGATTTTTTTGTTAAATTTTGCAAACGTTTTAGACTAAATGCGAGTTTTATTTATGATTTGGTGCTCCTTGCTTTAAAGGGACCGATTTTGATTTTTAGAAATCATCTATATGGCCAAAGCAAGAAGTAACAAGTATAAATCAGTATTTGTTATTTATATATCATCTAC
>JAMZAV010014752.1:0-13402 GCA_024449915.1 Sweltsa coloradensis | reverse complement strand
GGCTTAAAAGGGAAAATCCAAAAAATTTTTTTAAAACAAAATAAGTTTTGAAAATTTTAAAACGACGAGCAACGATGTCTAGGGTTTTTGGGAATTACATATTTATTATCAGGGTATGTGGGCAGCTTCCAGATAAATTTACAACGGCACGACTTAAAATTTTTTTTATTTTTTTAAACGTCTACCCATTCCTTTAAAAAACTGATTTAAAAAGGAGGAAAATTTTTGCCTGCACTGTGCTGCCATTGGTGCAGCCAAGCTTGCTACTATTGTTTTCGCGTTATGGAATTTAAACTATAATACCGTATTTTTTTGAAGATATTTAAAATTTATTTATTTATCGTCTATCCCATTTAGAAGTGGATGAAAAAATAAAATTTGGTTTTGGGCATGTATGTATTTTATTTGTTGCTAAAAAACCACTTCGCGCCCAAAAAAAACATTTTTTTAAAGATTCATATTTCTAACACTATATTGTATTGAAAATTGGGGGAAAACCCCTCCTTTGTCAAAAAGGAATAAAATAATTTAATAATAAACAAAAAAGAAGGAATGAGCGTAAGAAATTAAAATTTAACACCATAAAAATTCTGTTTTAAAATACTATTCCCGTCTTATAGTTTTGTAAAGTTTTCCATTGAAAAAACCTTTCGCAAGTCTCTTTGAATATTAAAAATCATTCTACAATGGAAAAAACAAAATTTTTTGCCCAAATGTATATTTTTTTAAATAGGCGCGCAATAATTTTCGATTAGTTCGTGGAGTTGAAAACACTTCCGGGGGGCGCATTACTTTTTTTTTCGATCGGGAAAACCGTCGAGGGGGATGCCCCGTTAAAATTTGGGGGGCACCTCTATGGGTGCACTTCCTAATTTCTGCCGGCCACGAGCAGCGAAAATCTTGTGGGGCCCTAGCGCTCGTAGCAGTGCAGAGTTTAACTCGATGGTGAACGAAATTTTTTTGGACAATATTTAACAGGGGCGTCACGCTCTAGCTAAGGATGGTTATAACTCAATGATACGACTGAGGAATCCCCGAAAAAAACCCCAGAAAAAATTTCCGGTCTCGACGGGATTTTAACCCGGGCTTCCTGGTCAAGTCGTCGAGTGTCGGGGTGCTTAAATCAATATACATAGAATATTGTATCAGGGTTAATATATTGAACATAATATCATTTTAATAAGGGCATTTGAAGGCTACATTTTTTGGGAATTTTAAAATTGAATGCGCGGG
This sequence comes from Sweltsa coloradensis, assembly GCA_024449915.1. NCBI lineage: Eukaryota > Metazoa > Arthropoda > Insecta > Plecoptera > Chloroperlidae > Sweltsa > Sweltsa coloradensis. Next base: position 12,169 of record JAMZAV010014752.1, on the reverse strand, counting down.
CGATACAAGTAGAGTATTTGCCGCACAGTGCTGCCCTCTCGCGGCAAAAATGTTTTATATTTAAACAGAAATTCCCAATTATTGGAAATTTTACAAATGTTTATTGAATTATTACTTTATTTTGGCATCCCAAACTAGCGTACAATTTTTAAATGTTACAAATTGTAATTTTTGACAAAAACAAAACTTAGAGTGTGGAAAAACCCAGTTCCCCGCACGCCTCGCGTCGTTCCTGGGGATACAAGAGTAGAGAGTCGTCTGGCAAAGGGATACTTTTCCTGGCAGGGGGGACCTTGATCACAGGGGGTTCCCCAGGGTGAGGCTCTTTCCATTGCATTTGGTCGAGCGAATCCTGCGATAATTTCCCAAAAGCGGATTTAAAATCGGGGGGCGTAATTTTTTGGGATCGGTTTCTCCCCGGTCCCCGGGAAAAAACTGTGTTTTTAAATCTTTCTTGAGATATCCAAATTTCTTCTGGGTGTCTGCCAAGGAGGGGGTATAGTATATCCACGGTGGTAACACCAAACCAGCGGGAAAACCCCCCGGCTACCGGGGGTTTTCCAAGAAGTTCGGAAGTTAATTCCAAAAGCAGACCATCGAAGACTGTAACCATGGGAACGGGGATGTTTTAAACCCCGGCGCCGAGAAGGGATTTATAGCATTTTTTTTTTTCGGTTCTTTTTCCCGCCTGCTGTCAGTCTTTTCTATTTTGGTGGTTTTGTTTTTTTTTTTTAGTGCCAAAAAATCAAAGTTTTTTAGTTGTTTGAGATTTTAAAACCAATCTTCAGCGCCCCAAATGGGTTGTAAATACTCGTTATTCGAATAAAACGCTGTTACTGATAAAAGAACAGCTGGCTCCACAAGGCCCTTTGGGCCCAACCTGGGCCCAGTGGTGGTGTTTCAAAATCGATATTGATGAACATTTAATGTCCCAAAGGCCCAAAGCCCGAAGCGTTGAAAAAAAATATAAAAGTGTTAGTGGATACTCTCTTCAGCACTTTTAACATTTTTTTTCAATTCATGAACAAAAACCCGAAATGGGAACCCAAAGCCTAAAGCGGAAGCGATCAGGCATTGGAAGAGAAGTTCCCAAAAGAATACATTTGGGCAATTTTTAAAAAACCCTTTTATCTTTTTAACGAGAAAATATTTAGAAATATCATTACATTTCTTAATCACCCTTCTTTTTTTTTACACATTTTATGCTTCAATTTTTCAAAAGCGCAACAGAAATTTTAAAAAACGTTTTGAAAAACATGATGTTTTTCCGTTTTTGGGGCATTCAATAGAAAGAGACGCACGGTAGAAGAGAGAGAAAGAACAAACGCATGCGCACGGCCGACTAGCGGGGAGCATCTTTGCACGTACAGCATCCAAGTGCACGGCGAACTCGACTGTCCGACATGTTAGTTTCTTCGATTCACACCCAAATTTCACGGAGGATCGGCGCGCGACACAGATAAAAAATGCAAAACATCATCTGTTAAACTCGAACTCATTTAAATTCAAAAACATGGTATTATAATTCTACTATATGTGATAGTTGAAGAAAAGAATGGTTTATGACGTAATTGAATGATTTTCTTAAAATACTTCTCGTTCAAAAGATACAAGCTTTTTTAAAAATTGCCTAATGCTATTCTTAGGGGGACATTCTCTTCTAATGCACTGAACTCGCTTCCCGCGTTAGACTTGTGGTTCCCTATAAAAAGCAAATCCCCCCACCGCACCACGAAAAGCCTAGATAGTCCAAGCAGTAGTCACTGGTTGCGCTAGTTGTTACTTGATAGTTTGGAAGAGTCATTCATAGATCGCGACACTAAAGATGTTGGTGCTGCTTTCTATGAATTAATTTTCCGAACTTCAAAAACTAATTTTTTGGGGTTTCCCCGCTTTTAACATTGTTTTTTCCCACTTTTCCCCCGGGTTATTTCTCTTGGATATCTAGGGCCCAAAGGAATATTTGTCTATAGTATCAAATTTAATTATCTATAGATTAATCCCCCTTTACAAAACTAGTATTAATACTATAAACCCCCTCCCCTATGCTCCCCCCCTTATCTTTCATGCCCAAAAAATTTTTAAACGTGTTAATGAAAAATAAGTACAAATATTAAATCTTGTTATAAAATTAATGTCCCTAATGTAGCATCTGGGCGATTTTAGTATCTTTGATCTACAGTCATAGAAATTGGATGGGGCAACAAATTTGTATGGGAACAAATTTTTTGTAAAAACAGACAAATTTTTGATGTATTTATGTTTTATTTTTTTAAATACTAAAGGGCTGTATAATTAGGGATTATGTAAAAAAACCCCGGGTTTGACTTTAGTTTTTTTTTCATGGACGTGTTGAAAACGTAAATTGGGGATGTTTATCCAAACCCAAATTTTTTACTAAATTTCTTATGAAAATAATTTTATTTTTTATTTTTTGTGCATTCCCATGCTTCACAACAAAACCAGAAAAAAATTAATCAATATTTAAAATAAACCCATACAAAAATTGAAGGCCAAATCCCATTTTGGGAAAGGGGTCAATTTGGTAAAAAATTTACAATTTAAAAAAAAACCAATTTTTGGTAAAAAAAAAATAATAAAAATAATAATAAAAAATAATAATAATAAAAAAATAATAATAATAATAATAATAATAATAATAATAATAATAATAATATAATAATAAAAAACCAATAATAAAAATAATTGCGACCCAATTTTAATAATGCAATAATGTAAAAAATCCCTAAATCACGAGTATAGAGAGTACCCAAAAATAGGGTAGAAGCTTACCATTATCATTTCCGGCCGCTTATGCCCTCGTTCAAACCACGTTTAAAGGGGGTGCTGAGTAAAAACCAATTCAAACTTTTCTAGGGGGGGGGGGGGGGGGGGCTACGGGGGTCAATAACCCCCCAGGGTCACCCAAAAAAAAAAAAGTTTCACCTTATTTAAGAAAATGGGTTAAAAAAAACTCATGTTTATTCGGGTTCTGTCCGCGGGTTGAATAGTGTCCAGCTGATTGATCGGTGTTTCCAATAAAAATATCCCGGTCTCTAGTTGGTCATTGTTCGTTTGCCGATAGTGTCGGCGCCTACAGGGTTAGCTTTACGAATGAATTTATTTATTTTTATGTCAATTGGCGGTCAAGCTCGGTTTATATTTAGTTAGCCCCACGGATTAATTTTGTTTAACTTTAAGGGATTGAGTTGCCTGTTAAACAAAACAAAATATATAAAACAGTGGTTATAGAGTATTGACTATTAATCTCTTAAAATTATAAAAAAACAATTTTTTGGTGGATGAATTTTTCTGCTGTATTATTGTTACTTTTATGAATGATTTTGGGTGGAAATTTTTGGGTTTTACTTTGTAGGGCAGGGTGTTAAGTTTTTAAAAGTTTTAAAAATAAGCGTGGTTCAAATTTCTCTTGATAATGGGCGTGCCCAATCTTAAACTAATATCTTCGATCATAGTCTTCATTTTGAACAACCCCCACCCCCTACCAAACGCCATAAGAACTCCTATTTTGGTTTATAATGAAAACACGAAATTGATTTTTCGAAATGTGCTTCTTTCCTTACACTTTTTTTTAGATATCGTTTTCGTTCTTATGACTCGTAAGACCAAGACGTAAGGGTTGCAGCGGAGGGCTATGACTCATCGGGGCCCTAAAGCGGATGACTCATCGATGACGTCATCTCCATTCAAACCGTTTACTTTCGCGCCATAATTTAAAAAATATAAACGTATAAAAAGTGACAAAAACATTGGAGATGGTTTTAGGTTCAATTCAAAATACAATTAATTAACTAGTACACGTACTGAAATAATTAATTCGAGTTGTTTCCAAAAACGAGTCCACTTGAGGCGTGCGCGTAGCACGGATCTCTGATCACACCTAGCGGAAGGACATACAGACCTGCTGCCCGCCCGCGCGCTGCGTTTTAGTCCCATCCTAGCCACCGTCGTCGCTAGACCTCTTTGACGGGCACGTCTCCGCACACATACGCGTTATCTGTCAGTTATCTCGTTATCTACACTTGAGGCGACAGTGACAACCTAGTGAAAGTGAACCTTGAAAACTGGAGGCTTGTACGCCCCCGTTCAAACCATTAAAAACACTCATTAGGAATAATTCACAACAAGGTAAATATTTGGAATAAAAAGGATCTAAGGTGTTATCGTACGTCATTGTATGTGAGTAGATTTTTATTTGTTGTTGTTAAAAAAGTGAAAAAAAAATCGATTTTCGTTCTCGAGCAAAGTTAGCATCTTTGCGAGATGAAATCATCAATTCAAAATACGAACAATGGTCCTTTGCGTTTTGGAGGGCTGCTCGATCGATGGGTGCGCGTGAAAACGACGCAGACGCCCCCTAGTTCCACGTCAGAATTATTTAAAGCGCGATATGTAGGAATATGTGTGTTGTTGGTTTGTTGTGGTGTGCATGGCTATAGTAACGCATGTGTGGATGTGCGTGATGAGTCAATTCGGTGAAGAGTTAGTAGGTTTAGAAAAAAGTAGGTCAGAATAGGGGAGCGTAGGGGAGTTAGTTCCCTTGTGGGGGGTCATTTTAATGGTCAGGATGTCACACGGAAATACGGTAGTTCCCTACTAGAAACTGACCCCCCCCCCTCTTTCAAATCTACCCTCCCTCTATACCCAATACAAAGAAATATTTCTCTCATATTGACCGTAATCCACAGCTAGTGTTATTGGAAAGTACAGCCATTGACTTTTATGCTACAAAATATAAATTATATGCTGTGATACTAACAAAACATAAACAGTGGAAGTATATCTGTAATGCAACACCAATCCAGATTTTATGAAGTTAACCGTCTCAGGACCTTTGAGGCAGAGGCAGGTATTTGGAATGAAAATAAAAGTAAATTTTTGTTTTAATTTTACCCAAAAGCGGTGAATTGGTGGTGAAAATATTTCAACATTTAGTTGAAAACTCTATATCTCTCTCCCCCGATTTATTTTAAATTTTGGTTGTGGGACCTCGTAAAAGAATTGCAGATTACAATAAAATAAAGTTATGAGAATAATTCAGAGGCAGGTATTTGTGGTGGAACTTATTTGCATCTTTGGTTTTGTTCTGACCAAAAGCGGTGAATTGATGTTGAAAATGATTGATAATTTATTTACGGTTTTTAGCAGAGAAAATTTCGCTTTTACCACCATACAGCCTTGAAGTGTGTTTATCTAACTGGTTCACACGGTTGGAGCTCTAGTCCAGACCGTATGAGACTAAGGGACCTGGGTTCGAAACCAACCCCCTCAATGTATCAAATTTGTCACATACATCCCCCCCCCCCTCATACAACCATCACGAAGAAAATATACAAAAACAACAATACAGCCGTTACCAGATCTCTATATTGTGTGACTTCATTATCTTCTATACCCGATTTCCTTAATAATTTCTTTAATGGATATTGTGTAGTAATGTTTATGTACGAGAATGTTTATGTATAGTTTGTTTGCTTGCGAATTACGATCGCGTTTTAAGTAAACTAATAGTGCACTTAAATTAGCGAAATGTCCTAGTTAATGAAATTGAGGAAACAGTTTTTATTGCCTACTAACTCAATAATAGCTAGAAATGATTGCTAGTGGGGAGTGGTGGGGGATATTAATCAAGTTGATTACGGTAAAGTTGCTTTTACTGCTCTGGGCTCGCCGTACCCGTACATTTCAGAGTAAACATTTCACTCATTTTATTTGACTAGTTTTGGATTACATGTTTTAGCTTGTTTGGAATCCACGCGTATTGCACCTGCCCAAGCGCTTCGATTGCACCTGCAGAACGTTTATTTTAATATTATATAACCCGTTGAACCGAACGGTTGAACTGAGGGCGCCGAGGAACATAAATTAAAACTGTCACCATTAGAAGTGGCTCAGTGTTACAACACGTAACTTGCACTCGCAAATATGAAGTTTGCTGCTTCGATTCTATTTCCATGCCAACTTTGACATCTTTGGTACACAAAGGATGTTAGCTGTTATTTATAAAAAATAATACATTAAACTTATAAATTTTATTTCATTTTTAACTTATTTGTTTTTATTCAACTACCGATGTTGAGTACTGGAAACCATGTTTTATTGCATCAAAATAGTCGGAAACAAGAGTCGTTTTAAAAAAAAATTTTTTTTTAATTTTAAAACATAAGATATATATAATATGTAATACCAATGAGTGTATGTTCTAAACTCAATACTATTATCCAATTGTGAATTGCCAAAACAAAACATCAGACACATTTTACGAGGTGTCAATAAAGACATTTAGTTCGTTTCGTTTCGTTGATAACATTTCAGTCACGTTATCTATTTTCAGCAGGAATCCCGTCCTTACCCTACATTCGCATCGCGTAACACTCTTACCTAACCTAACCTAACCTCTCACCATGTTCACGTTCTTGTTCGTGTTTAATGTAATGACAGGTTATTACGTTTACTTTAGAAGTAAGTACACTCTCAGTCCGGGAAACAATACTTCCACTGATTTGCCTGCTAGATTGTAGTACTTGCGGACAGTTTATTTTCTTATTTCTTTCAAAGTGTGCTCTAAAAGACATGGATTGAATGGAATACAACGCGAGTGGAAGGAAGAAAGTGCATCGCATGTGGTGACCACTGACTAGTGCATGTATATAAAGAGAAAATGTAATTTCCTTAATTTTTCCTTTTTTTACTTCAGAAGTTATGGTGTGTTTATTACTGTAAATGGTGGTAAAGTTTAAAAAAGTTAAAGATAAAGAACAATGCTTTGTTAATGAAATGAGCTGTTGCATGTCAGAATGTCAGCATATGGCAAACCTAGATTAAAATTATTATGCACATTTTATTTTACTTTAATGAAATAAACCTGATGTTTACCCACAAGAACTTAAATGAATGCAATTTGTTTACCTATTAAATGTGCCATTAAAATGTTCCATAAAAATAAAAAGCACCATATTTTTCTTTTGTTTCAACACGAATACATGAACCATAACGTAATTGAAATATTAATAGGTGATCAGCGAAAGTCTAAACTTTGTTTACTGTGTTCAACTTCACCCCCATTTGCGTAACCAAATTAGCCAATTTCATTTGGTAAACCAATTTATCTAATCAATATAGGGGAATTTCAAAGAAATTACAAATGTGAGTTCAGCACATTCATTCTGATACAATATGTTGTTCGACATAAACCAATATTTTAATTCATGTCAATAATTTAAAGGGATATTGTTTCAAATAAATCATATTAATAGTTTTTTTTACTATTCCCTCCCCCATTTGCTCATGCAAAATCTACGTTCCACGATCGCATTTATCAGCCTTAGGCCTATGCATGTCATTCATACCATTATCTTTGGCCCACTTTAATATTTATTTAACACCCAATCACTATCTCGATTATAGGTGTATATTTTGATGGAAAACTTGCCCAGGGCGCAATGCATGCCCCTTTTAGGTGTCTAATTACGTGCATTATGGATTTAGGACAATTATTGTGAAAGGATGTTCGATCTCTCTGAGAAAAAAACTCGGAAAAACTTCAGTCATGATTGCTCGGCTGGATTCGAACCCGGGATCTCACGAGTCAGTCTTGCACCAACACTGTAAAGTATCTCGATTATTATCTATTCAAAAATACAAAATGTCACCTTCCTGGCGGATTTTCGCAAGCATCCACTGGACTATACATGTTACTTACTGGTCAGTTGTATCTATGACATCCATCCACAATGCTTACGTTTATATTACATCCACGTCTCCAGGTTGAAGCTACAATTTGTAACACAGTAGTGTTGTACTTGTGTGTTAGGACGTGACGAAAATACACCTGCACTGACATATGCATGTGAACTTGAGTTTTAACCTCACAGAGAGAGGAAGAAAACAAGATATGATCAAATAGTTACCTAATGTTTAGCGCTGGGTTCTTGGGTTTTATATTATGTGTTAATTTGACAGGCGTGTTTACTAATTTGTTTACAATGAAGAGCAAATGTTTCTGGCTGGCAGTTTGCCCCGTATTTTTACAGCCTCTGCCTCTGGAGAAGGTTTCAAGGTGTATCAAAGGTTTCTAGGCCTGGACTAAATGACTAAGTTGAAATTTAAAAAAAAATCATATGATTTATTTTAATATACTGAACTGTAATGTTTGAAAGAATTAACACACACATTACACAAGTTATCATTACAAAATCAACAAAATGTTCTGATAAAATACTCATCGACAAAGGTAAAAGATACATTTGTCGTGTTTATTTCCGAATGAAATACTACAGGCAATAGTTCTGACTCCCGAGCTTCAGCAAATTATACGAGTACTTCCCATAATGACTATTATTTTTAGAACACAATTCATCTTTGCTCTTCTTGCTAATAAATTACTCTCTCTACTTGTCATTTTAGACCACCCTTAAAAAATTAAATTAACAAATTGAAAAAACTAGTACATTTTTTCGTTATTCCCCTAATAGAAATCAGAAGGTCGCCAACAGGTAGCCAAAAGCTAACCAAGTAGTCACCACGCAGTTAGCCAATAGGTCGCCACAAAGTAACCAACAGGTCACCAACGAGTTCACCAATGTAGTCGCCAAAAGAAGCCAAAAGTGCGCCAACAGGTCGTTTTGTGTCAAAATACGATCTCTTGGCGAACTGTTGGCGACTTCTAAAAAAAAGCGACTTGGTTGCCATGAGTTCGCCAAAAAGACGCCAAAAGGTTGCCAAGAGGTCGCCAAATGGTCGCCAAGAGTTCACCAAATTATAGCCTCCGGTCATAATATGTATTTAGTATGCATGGGTAGGATGTTATATAAAAATGTAGAAGAATGTAAGAAAACAGATTGAAGACCACGCTTTTCGAATTTATTATATATACCATCAAAATCACCTCAAATTGAATTACTAAGTGCAATGAAGTTCAGGATGAAGATATTCACAGCAGGAACGTATAGGGCATATAGATAGCAATACATTCATTATATTGATGTTTCGTAACGGACAAGCCATGATTTTTGTCTTCGCCTAAATGTTGATAACATATTTACTAAGATTTTATGTAGCTCTAAGTAGGACGTCACTGGAAACTGCCATGTTTGATGTTGCATTATGTTTCTATTTACACACGAAAATAACTTTTCTATATAAATATTATATTAAGTTATACACACACTTTTCTCTTGGCGACATGCAATTTGTATTGTACACCAGCAACTATCCTCCTCGCGTTCTCAACACTAATAAAACGCCTGTACAAACGTAAAATACACTGTCGAGCACTGCGATGCTAACGTTCACTTCTTCTCTCGACCGCACGCTTGTTTCAAATGGCAAGCAGCCTCTTCGCGTCCTAGAACCACCCCAAGCCCGTTGAAGGACAAGGCAATGACCTGAAAGAATGCAGTTTATACGGCGCCAACAGTATGCCACGAGGTATCCACGTGACAATCTTTTGTAATCTATTGGCGACCAGTTGGCAACCTCTTGGCGTAGTCTTGGTGACTTCCATTAGTTGGTGAACACATGGCAACCTTTTGGCGGACGTTTGGCGTATTATTTGTTAAATCACCAACAGATCACCAACAGTTCACCAACAGGTCGCCAAAAGTGATCATCACTTAGTAACTAAATGGCGAACTGTTGGCAACCATTTGGCTACCTTGCCCAGCTGAGAGCAGAAGTTGGCGAATCATTGGCTGCCTCTTGGTGAACGCTTGGCTATCATATATTTAGTTGAAATTTCGGTGGCGATCCTTGGCGACCACTTGGCAACCACTTGGTGATCAGAAACAAGCCTTGGTGAACTGTTGGTTACCTCTTGGTAACCATTTGGCGAACAAATATTTCTACATGGGTCCTTTACATCGTTCAAAAAATGAAACTATATTACAAAACAATACAAAATTTATATTATCAATTGCATACAATTTTTTTTTCAGTCAATGCGGTGAATTTAGTGGAAGGGTCCTTTCAAACAACCATTGTACTTGTTCTCACAATTACTCTTACACTCTGTACCTAGATAGTTACCTGTCCAGGTTAGTTACGAAAAATGAGAATTCAACTATATCAATAGCAGTTCGTGATCGTGGGCAAATACTCGTGTCAAATATTTAGCAAGCATTGTGCGCATGCTCTTACGTAATAATTGTGTTGTTGACTCCTTTTACTGCATGTTAGGAACTAGTGATAACAATTCATAAATAAAATCTAGCACATGCAAAGATAATGTGCTATTGAAATATTCACAATGTAAAGAAAATAGCGTGTTAAAATATATCATTTTCCTCATAAAGGCAAAAAACGGATACCATCTTAAGAGCGCATAACAAGTAACTCTGCTTACAGTGGTGTGGTTTTTACTTGTTTTATTATTTAAAGTTAGAAAATGGCAACAATGAGAATGTTTCCATCACTGAAAAACAACTTTGTTGACTGGAATCGCTAGTTTTGTCTCGAATAGATTAAATGCTAAATCAACATATTATTTAGAGGGAAAAAATTAATGAGTCTACTTAAATATTGAGTTCTGATTCTGCACACACTTGCATTATCAATTATATTTTGTTATATAGGGGTGTGGGTTTGATTTCCGTGTGAAGGATGCAATTACTAACTGAGAAGTGCCTTACAAATTAAGCCTTTCATTGAATATGTAAAGATTGCGGTTATGTAATGGTATGCCCTAGTAGACACAGTGAAAAATAAGAATCCACAAATTAGCTAAAATTCTCTGATCAGCACAATACGAACAAAACAAATTCCTCGTAATCACTAAAACACTGTAGGGTACCTGTAGAGATGGTTCAGAACCAGCATAACCCGATACACCAAAGTTTACTTCCGGCCACTCGTAATCCTGAATAAAGGATTTTGTCAAGTACACATATAGTGGAAATATAAAAGATGTGATTAAATTCAGAAAATAGTCTTTGGTCTTTGATTTGAAACTAGCCACCCACCATACCTACTTAGGTCTCTTGTTAACTTGTACGAAAAATTATTAATAACTATTTTGTGTACAAAATTAATATGTCATATATTTGTGATCACCACAAAGTGTAGAAATATACTTTTGTTTGAAATCTGGAAACAAAGTTTCAAAATGTCAAAATGTCATTTTTCTCAATGAAGGATTGTTAAAATTTTCTGTGCCCAATGACACTATTTACTTTATTTCAACAAAAATTACATAACAATATTATCTTTCATTAAAAATATAAGAAAATATAATTAACTGGTGAGTTGCGGAATTACAAAAAATAGATGATCCAAATATACAATTTTCAAATGGTTCTTATAGCTTGAAATTGGATTTCCTTTCCTTTGGATTGTCCTCCTTTGTAAATCAGTTTCTATAACTAAATAGGATAGACGTTTAAAAAAAAGAGAGATTAAATTGTACTTCTATTTTCCAGTGAGTTTTGTTTTTAGAATATAGTTTTCGTGTTTACCTTTTGTTCGACTGTTCGTAGCTCAGTCAGATCATGGACTTAGAATAGTAAATCCATGGTCACATAAGGCACTACGAGCTCGGCAGGAAGTTCAGGGTCGCTTATAACTTATAAGACAAGGTCGTCGCAGTTTGCGGCGCCCGAGAGAGCGATACGGGAAATGAAATGAAGAGAAGATCGTAATTGCCCTTGGGTGTTGTAGAACTAGAGAAACGTAAGATGTGTGTTTGTGTTTGTGCGTGTGCATATGCGAGTGTGTATGTGTATGCGTATCCTATTCCTCTACTATCAGATCAGTAGCGAAGAACAGAATTATGTGAAACATAATGGCGGACTTAATTATGGCGAATGTAATCATGTGGCTAATATGAGACAACTTGATGAAAAAATATATAAGATGGGTAGCAAAATATTAAAGTTCTCCTTTACTCGACTTAAGTATATGGCATAATAATTATTATATAATTGATATATTAATTGGTATATATCCAGCACGGGCTTTTCCCTAATGTGTGGTTTCATTCAGGCAACTTGCAACACTATACCACAAAAATGAAATGAAGAACAAGCCAGCAAATTTGAACTTTTGTTGTATTATAGGCTAGTTATCATTGGCGAGACTTTTTAATTCATATTAATTTGCATTGTTTTGTTTCTGAGTTTAGCAACCGTAGTATTTCCTTCAGTTTAAGTTTTTA
>JAMZAV010014751.1:0-10822 GCA_024449915.1 Sweltsa coloradensis | reverse complement strand
ATACCCCTAATGCTAGAGTGGTGCATTATGACCTAACGGTTGACGCGCCAATAATCCAAATGAACCAAAAATATGGGGATCTTGTGTAGTCCAGGTGCTTTATCCAACTTTGTGTTGTGTAATGCCCACTGCATTTCGTTCATTGTAAATGGTGTATTGTAAGCTTCAACTTTTTCTTCCTCCTGTCGTTGCTTCCTAAATTCTCTGCGTAGGACCACATTCTGTTTCCCAACATCATCCTGCTTACAGCTGCATAATGTTTAGCTAGGGCTTTAGCTTCATCTATAACTAGAAGTTATGATTTCAGTCCCATTTAGGAGGGGGCTTTCTTTGTTGGCCCCTGGTGTTACTTAAAGTAGATGCAAAAGCTAAACGCAAATTTATATATATTATTAGCACAGCTCTAACTGATGGGACATAAAGGTCTAGGTGGCCTCCCTGACAGCGAATAAGTATATTATACAGCACAGTTCTAACTGATGGGACATAAAAGTCTAAGTGGCCTCCCTGACAGCGAATAAGTATATTAAACGAGCGAGCGAAGCGACTGAGTGTCTCCATTCAACTCAAACGGCGCTTATTCTGTGAGTCTGTGTGCGTGCGTGTGAACAATTCGAAAATCATCCGAATCGCTGAACAGATTGCGCTGAAATTTTAAACAGATATTCGGTACGAGTTTACTGAGAACTGCTAACAAAATCAGCAAGATTCGTTGCGATTTAAACCTACAAGAAATAATAAATTGAAAAATAGGCTGCTTATGTGTAGAAATTATTTTAAAGACAATGGTTTTGTTTTTGAAAAAAATGTTTTTTGTTTGTTATTTGCCTGGCTGTGAAATGCAGGGCCCAATGTGTATCGTATTTAGCACGCTCAAGGAACTCCCAAATTCCGCTCCGAGATTGAGTTAACCTTGCAATATTTACACGTATTTCGTACCTGCTTTTTTCCATAGTATTGTCACAGATGATAGAATTCACTGCGTAATATGCATTTCAAAACATGTTTAATAAGTTTTAAAACACAATCCAGAAGTTACAAAATCTTTCCCGACCAGGGGATTGCACCCAGGTCTCCTACATTTCGAGTATAAGGGCGCCTTAGCCAACTAGACTAGGAAAAAGCCAAAGTCGTTGGTAGACGAGTGAGCGAGTCATGTGTTGAGTACCCGGGAACATTTGCATTCAAGTTTGATAATTATATTGGTATGAAATATGCGAAAGTTTGATACTCCCTGATTTGCTGTTCCTTATTTATGACAAAACTCACAATCATTTGAGTAGGATAGTCTAATAAATCTTCGTTTTTTTCTTTTCATTTTGCTTTTTTGATGTTTTTTGCTTTTTCTTTCTTTCTTTCTTTCTTTCTTTCTTTCTTCTTTTTCTTTTTCCTTCATATTTTTTCTTCCATTTATTTTTTCTTCTTTCCCTTTTAGTTTTTCTTTTCTCTCCTTTTCATTCCCCACACTTTTTTATTTCGTTTATTGATTATAATAATAATCAAACTCATTTCCAACAATGTCGGGTTGAGTGGTGTTCTTCACACCGATATCTAGGGCACGAAACTATTTTTTGCCGAGATTGCCAGGCTCAGCGTTTCTTCATCATAATCATCATCATCATCATCATCATCATCATCATCATCGTCATCTTCATCCTGCATCATCTGCTTCTCCACCAATTTTCTCCACTCCTTCCTGTCCTCCCACAGCTTCAATTCCGTCACCTGGTTCCACGATTCACCTCTCTCTTCAACGTCTCCTTACAATCTTCTCCATCTTTCTCTCGGTCTTCCTACGTTTCTTTCACCTTCCTCTCCTGCTTCGAAGTCTCGTCTTGGGATCCTATCCATATCCATCCTCTTCATATGACCAAACCATCTTAAACGTTCCCTTCCCTTCCTATTTTAAACCTCAACTTCTCCAGACCTAATCCTTTCTGATAACGTCGCTTCTAATCCTGTCCAGTTTTGTAACTCCCTTTATTCTTCTCAAAAACTTCATCTCTGCTGCTTCCAACTGACCTCTTCCTTTGACCCAAAACTGTCCAAGTTACTGCACCGTAAGTAAGTATAGGTATGAAGTATGCTTTATAGAAAAGAACCTTGCATCTCTGTGGAAACAGCTCTTTCCCAAAGCAGCTTTCGCACCAGTTGATAAAATCCTTCGGCTTTTTGTACCCTAGCTGTACTTCTCTATGTTACTTTAGCATTTTTTGTCAAGATACTTTCTAGGTACTTAAATTCTTCCTTTTCTTCTAATAATTTTCCACAAGTCTTAACTTTTCTTGATCTTAGGCATGCCTTTTATATCCTTTTTCATAACTAAACATTCACTTTTATTCTGACTAATACTTAACCCAAACTCTGTTGCAACTACATTCATCTATCCACCTTTTCTTGCACCTCTTCAACACTCTCACCCAAATTTAAAACATCATCGGCAAAAACTAAGGTTCTAGTGTCTCTTCCGTCTATATTCGGTTCCACTCTTCGTAGTATTTGATCCATTACGACAGTAAATAGAGTCGGTGATAAAACACTACCTTGCCTCAGTCCCTCATTTATTTCAAACCAATCTGATCTAAACCCTCATTTGTCTGAACACAACTTGCACTCCCTACGTATGTACTTTTTATCCTCTCTATCAAACCTCGTCCAACTCCCTTTTGCTCCAGACATTCCCATACTTTTCCTCGAGGCAGGCGATCGATTAATTGAATAAATTATTTTTTTTGAATTTGTTACCAAAATCATTGTGTTTTAATACATTGTTGTTATAATATACCATTTCAAATATTTACATAACTGTTAGTTCATTGCTGTATTTGGATCTGTTTGTAGATTTATTAAGTTGCCTTCCTTTGTAAATCAGTTTTTCAACTGAATAGGATAGACGTTATTTTTTTTTAGAAAATAGTGTTTTAAAGTTAAGTTTGTATAAGGGCACGTCAACTGTAAGCCATAATGCGAACTCGAGCCTATAATAGGCTAGTTATAAGCCGCACAGCTCTAACTGATGGGACATAAAGTTATAGGTGGAATCCCTGACAGTGAATAAGTTTATTATATAGCACAGCTCTAACTGATGGGACATAAAGTTATAGGTGGCCTCCCTGACAGTGAATAAGTATATTATATAGCACAGCTCTAACTGATGGGACATAAAGATCTCAATGGCCTACCTGACAGCGAATAAGTTTATTATATAGCATAGTTCTAACTGATGGGACATAAAGGTCTAAATGGCCTCCCTGACAGCGAATAAGTTTATTATATAGCTTTAGTTCTCAACTGATGGTACATAAAGGTCTAGTTGGCCTTCCTGACAGCGAAATAAGTTTACTATATAGCACAGATTTAACCCATCGGCGTTCTATTTAAAATCTCGCCCAACTGGCCCCTGAATTCCATTTATTTTTTACGAAATGGGGTTGCGGAGCGTAACTGATGGAACATAAAGGTCTAAATGGCCTCCCTGACAGCGAATAAGTTTACTATATAGCACAGCTTAAACTGATGAGACATAAAGGTCTAGGTGGCCTCCCTGGCAGCAAACAAGTATATTATATAGCTCTAACTGATGGGACAAAAAGGTTTAAGGTGGCATACTTGACAGCAAATAAGTATATTGTATGTAGCAACGCTCTAAGTGATGGACATTAAGGTCTAGATGGTCTCCGTGACAGAGGATTGACAAGAGATTAAATTTAAGTTTAGCAAAAAGGTGGTTAGGCAAATGTGATCTATGATCTTACAGTTGACTGCAATCATGTTTGGAGATTGACAGCCGCTGTTATCCATCATTGGACGTTATAAAACATTAATTGTACATTCAATGCATGGACATTTGCATTTCATGCTGGTATTTAAATGTCACGGTGTCTATGTATAATTTAGACATCTTCAAATTATGCATTCTAATTGTTGGATTTGCGTAGCGAGCGTAGCGAGCGAAGCGAAGATTCCATTTCACTACACTGGAGAAAAAAATCCGCAATGTTTTTTTTTTCTTTCTTTCTGATTGTATTATTGTTGTCTGTCTGTTAGCACGATTTCGGCTAAACCGATACTCTAATTGCGATGAAATTTTATGGAGGCGGTCGAAATCTCTGAACCAAGAACTGCCACGTTTATGAGCGCAATCAAAAATTATTTGTCATTAAAATCGCTATTTTACGATTTTTTTTTCGATTTTTAAAAAAATTCTTCAGCATATAACATCTACATGCTTTAACCGATTTTAATGATTTTTTCACAGAACCTTAATTTTATGAATTAAGGTATTCGTGTGAATTTGAGCGCAATCTTAAATCTTTTTCTCGTGAAAATCCATATTTTACGTTTTTTTTCTTTTTTAAAACAATTCTTTGACTTATAACACCTACATGCTTCATCCCATTGAAATGATTTATTCACAGAACCATAATTTTATGAATTTATATTTTCATGTAAAATTTGTGCGCATTTGAATAATTATTTTTTATGAAAATTTCAATATTACGATTTTTTTCCTTTTTAAAATTACGATTAATTAAAAAAATTAAACTTTAAGTTAAATTTTTATTTAATGTAATTTAATTTTAAAAAAAATTCAACGAAGTTATGATTTTTTCACAGAACAACAGAAAATCCGCATAACACATGGCAGCTCAATGCACCAATTACGCTCATCCAACAACTCGGCGGGACTTAAGCGTTTTCCTAATTGTTATCTAAAGGATAGATAGTTGTCGCGACATTTAAATGTGGCTCCTTGGTGTCTAATTTTCACTTTAACAAGGTTATTTCAGAGCACAACATTTACTGACGGGGATATTAAGGTCTACTTGATAACCTATACCTAAAAGCTTCTTCTTCTTCTTCTTCTTCTTCTTCTTCTTCTTCTTCTTCTTCTTCTTCTTCTTCTTCTTCTTCTTCTTCTTCTTCTTCTTCTTCTTCTTCTTCTTCTTCTTCTTCTTCCTAACACCCAGAGTTGGATTAAAACCATTCTCTGCCTAGCTGTCCAGGAAAGGTGGCCGCATCTTTTATCTTTTCAATTTTTTCTGCAATTGGTCTCTTTCTGCCTTCAGGGACAGACATATTTTCTAGGTGGTCTGCATCCTGGATATGATCTCTGCAGAGAAGACATGTGGGTGAATCAACCACTCCATTTCTGTGAAGATTGGCCTGTAGGTAGTCATGGCCTGTTTCCATTCGAAAATTTGCCACAACTACACTTCTTTCTTCCTCGTCCACTTTCCTCGTGACATCTATTTCCTTTCTCAGCAACGGCTCCCATCGTTTGCCCCGTGTTATTTCTTCATACTGCATCCTTGTCTCCATGTCAACTTGATTGTTGTTTTAATAAACTGCAGACATAGCTTTCTCTGGCTGCTGCAACTTGCTCCCATCTTTGCCAGATAGTCGGCCATTATCGAGCAATGGGTTAAAGTTCTTTCGTGATACAAAGAAATAGCTGGTATGCTGTGTTGGATGTATTCAGTGGTCGAATTGGAATTTTATCTTTGGGGGGATGGTTAATATCGGTACGCTTTAAGTAAGTTAAGGCCTAAACGACCTTCACAAAAATTTGAATTAAAATTATGAGTCGAGAAAACACAATAATATGGTATGTTATGTTAAATTGCTGTGTTTCGTTTTGTGTGGATGGTTCCAAAATGTTTCTTTTTGGGGGGATGGTTAAGCCAATGATTATATTTTTGAGGGGGTGGCATCCCCCGCATCCGTCCCCCAATTCGACCACTGGATGTATTTTTAGTCATAGCATTGCTGAATATAGCCTACAAATAAAAATAATAAATAGAATATTCGACTTATAGTTAAAATTAAACTTGATAGAATGTTTTTCCGGACTATTTTTATGAAATATTGTTTTGATACACAGCTTGTTTGCTACACCGGGACGAAGCACCACGGAGAGCGTGCGCAGCAAAAACGAAGCAAACAAAATTTCATTGAGAATTGGCCGGAAATACATTCTATCATGTTTAATATTAATTATAAATATTTTTAATATATTTGTGCATATTTTTTTAAATGCAAATACGCTTCGCTTAAAATCGCCCAAAATCGAATTGTTTATCAAATATGGCTGTATCTCGTCAACTAGTGTAGCATTCGGGCGTTATCACAACAACGCCCAAATTAGGAAAACTAATAGGCTAGAACATGCGCCAAAAATCGATTTCCATCTGGCACCGAAAAAATGTTTATCATAAACATGGCTGTATCTCGTAAACTAAGGCTGGGATACACATGTGTGGCATATAGCGTAATCACAACAACGCCTTGATTAGGAAAACTAATACTAGAACATGCACCAAAATTTTAACACAGAACGAGTTGTCGGATCGGGTTGATTTTTTTTGTATGTCATGGACCACATACCAGGGTCATATACCGAGTTTCAAGATTGTAACTCTTTCGGGGCGGCGAGTGCAGATAGCTGAAAAGCCCCCAACTCTGGTAGCTGTATACAGGGCTGGAGTTCGTCGTCGCCTAAGCAGTCGCATGCGCTTGTCTGCCGGGCGACGACCGTCGCCCTAGATGGCGAACAGTGACAGTGGGACTGGGAGGTCCAGTTCAAAACCAGAACTGAAGTTTACACCCAAATGACAAGATTGTAGGTGGCAAGAATCACGCCAATCCTAGGAACAGTTCATTCAACGTTCCAAAAGGTCTCGTTTGAACAGTTAATAGAAAGATGATTTCTAAGCCTAGTTTTTTGGTCAAACAATAATTTCAATGTTTAAAAAGATCTGTACAACACGCATTTGTTTCTTTGTGGGTTGTGGGTTTATTCGTGCTTCCAATGCAGACGGTCTTGGGTCCATATCCTGCTTCGGAAATAAAGTTAAGTTCATCAATATGATATTGCATGTATAACTGGTGACTTTGAATCCGTCCGAGAACGAGACACATATTAAATGAAACAATGAAAACTAACTGCCGGGACAACAAGGGCGCAGGTTTCCCGGAGGAATACGGGCGCTTTCTTGGTTGTCGTAACTTGGGGGGGGGGGGGGTAGATCGTGTTGTTCCTTGAAACCCATTCATCCTCTCCAGTATATTGTCATCCACTCCCAATTCACTTGTGAATAATGCAATGTTGCATTTATGAATGGGTTAAGTATACGTCGGTTGATTATCCATTATTATACAATCGGTGACAATGACCAATTTTCAAAATTTATTAGGATGAATTTAGAATAGAGTTAGCTGGTCTCAAGCAATCTATAAAAATCTTACTTTTAACCTGGCGTTTGTGCACTCTCGGCAAGAAGTATGATAATATGTTGTACACTTACCATGCTATTTACTGCCTCAATCAATCAATCTTCTAATCGACAAGGAAATTACATGTGTTAACGAGTAAAAACAATTGGGAG
This sequence comes from Sweltsa coloradensis, assembly GCA_024449915.1. Taxonomy (NCBI): domain Eukaryota; kingdom Metazoa; phylum Arthropoda; class Insecta; order Plecoptera; family Chloroperlidae; genus Sweltsa; species Sweltsa coloradensis. Next base: position 3,434 of record JAMZAV010014751.1, on the reverse strand, counting down.
ACTTATTGGATATGAAGATTGGATTTGGATGTTGGATATATGAGATAATGAGATCATGATGGTAATGAGGTACTCTCTACGTAACAAGGAAGGAAACTACTATTTTTGTAAAAACTGTTTTTTAATCCATTTTCACAAATATGTCGATAGAAATTTACACCAATAATGTAATGTGATGATGAAGTTCATACGATGGTGACGACAAATCGTTTGAGGCAGAACTGATCATTTTAAATCTTGGTGTAGATTTTTACCTGGCGTTGCATCGAATTCCACTTTTGTTTGATAACAACGTGTTACACGTTAGACGTTGCGTTGATCGTTGAACGTGGTGTCGGGTTTAGAAAAACCTCCGGCTTTGACGCGAGCGTGATGAGCGGCCTGGGGGTAGATAACCTCTCGGTGGAGGGGGGCCGGGAGGTGGAGGGGGTGGTGGGGGAGGAGGAGGTGGTGGTGGAGGTGGGGGAGGGGGTGGGTTGTATTGTGGTGGAGGTGGAGGAGGAGGAGGAGGTGGGGGAGGGGGTGGACGGTATTGTGGTGGTGGGGTGGAGGAGGAGGTGGTGGTGGAGGATTGAAGGGGGGTGGTGGAGGTCGAGGTGGCGGTGGAGCAGGTTCATATCTTGGTTGTTCCACGGGGGGTAAATATGAACGGTCAGGTTGTCTTGGGTTGGGTGGGGGGGAGGAGGGGGTGGAGGCGGAGGAGGTGGTGGGGGTGGTGGGGGGGGTGGCGGTGGAGGCGGTGGAGGTGGTGGCGGAGGGGGCGGTGGTGGAGGTGGGGGAGGTGGTGGTGGTGGCGGGGGAGGGGGAGGGGGTGGAGGAGGAGGAGGGGGAGGAGGGGGTGGTGGGAAGGGTACCGAAGGCTTGTCGTAGTTGTATCCAGCACCGTCGTTCCTCCGGACGCGACGCAACGAGGCTAATGTAGACGAGGAGTTGTTACGATGCTCCCCCGAGACTAACACAGCCGACAAACATATCGTCCCCAATAGGAACAACACCTGAAACAAGACATCGGTGAGTGAAAGCAGTTCCGTTTGCATCATTACGCTGTTTACTTTACATATTCACGATGTTAATCCAGCAACCAAAACGCCATTATATACAACAAAATACTTATGTAGAATGGGGTAAAATCTTCACATAACAAGAACTAGTGTAGTTTACATGCTCAATGGCTTAATTAATTGTGTTTATATTTGTATTATTTGTCAAGCCTGAACTGATTTATGTTCATAATGAAATGATTTGCCTGAAGATAATATTTAGAAATATCCGTTGTAATCTGTTCGTGGTCAAATAGTAAACATGTTTTTTTAATTGAAATAGTTTTCGACCGAGAAGGGTATTATATGATCTACAATCACAAACATGTATTTATATTCAAACAATGTACTGGATAATAACAGAGTAATTTCCCATCATAGACAAACTTACCCATGATCGTTGAATAAGCATGGCTGCCAGCTTGTATCGTCACGGCGCCATCTCTCTTCCTAAGCTCACTTCACTCGAGTCTGCCATTTCTTCCAGACGATCGAGGTTTTATACAAACACAGTCGCAAATCTAATTGAAACTTGTCACCGTGCGAAACATTTTGTTGCAACGAATCATTAATTCACTGCAAAGCTTACGAAAGTTGAATGCGGTTTACCTACGCTAATCTACATCTTCCTGGTGCGCTGGGGAAATTGAAATTAAATTGAGAGAAATTGTGAATTGAAAATTGTTTAGGAATTTCTAAGAAGTTGATAATTATCGCTGAAGCATGTATACAGTTTTATGAATGATGCGTTTGTTATTTTTATGCAAAATAACCGATTGACACATTTTGTGGTCATGTTAAAGCTGTTATATAACAATCGGTTAATGGAGTACTTTTTTAAGTGGCACACATTTGGCCATGGACTGCAGATATAGGCCCGCTGTAGGGTGCATTGCTACATATCACCGTTGGGTGACTAGTGTACTAGTCACCCAACGATATCAGTCTACATGGTGGTACCTGGTACCTCTTTACGTGACAAACTAAGGAATTAAGGTAAAGACTACCACCATTATTAAAACCACGCGAAATAACAGTTAATTTGTGATATCTCGAGAACGGTGCAAAAATCTCAAAACTGATTGCAGATAGCTAAGTGGGTTTGTTAGGACAATGTATAATGCAAGAAAAAGTATTCAAATATAATAATCGGTGCGGTTTGTATTTCAAATATGCATTTAATTAATTACATATCAAATAAAATACTTAATTACCATCACATGACAATATTTTTTTGGGCAGGTTATAATAGTCCTTACAAAACCACACAGCTCCTTTGCGATATTTTGCAGCGTTTTCGAGATATCACTAAAAAAACGTAATTTCACGGGGTTTTAATGGGAATGTCCAAGGGCTGTTTTTAGAGGACTTAAGCCTTTGCATTCGCTTTAACGACCGAAGAAAACCTAATATTTCCATTCAGATTTGCCGGTGGTTCAATTCGAACCCATTACCTCTCGAAAAAGTGTCTCACGCTTTACGCACGAGCCACCACTGTCGATGACTCGGGTATGAGAATTGTGGGGATGGATTATCCAAGGGTTATTTTATTTATATAACTCCATCCCAGCATTCGCTTTTAGACTGAGGAAACCCAGCTTAGTCTGGATTTTCGGTGGCGGGAACGATACGGCAATCTCTCGATTAAGAGTCTCGTGTGCAGCTCACGAGCTTCCTCTATCGGTTGGAGTTTAGTAGCATGAGAGTATTGAGTAATGACTCACTAGAACACCGAAGTTAAGCAACTTGCGGGAATGGTCAGAGGGAAGTTGGTGAACACTCTGCCCTGAGACACTCGTATACCGCTGGTTAGAGCAGATCGAGGGTTCGAGAGCTAGTGTAACGGCTTCGTTCTCCTCGACGTCTGCTCGGCAGTCCGGGTTCGTGCAGGAACTATATGACTGTCAAGGTTTGGAACGCTAAACCGTTTTGGGTTTCCCCTTGGTACTTTTCGAAAGGAGTAGGGTACGTGCCGGGACCGGGTTTCCCCCCCTCCCTTCTGTTCATACTTCATCCTCATTTATCACCACTCATCGTCTCGAATTGCCAAAGTGCATCAATATTAAAAATATATATATAATATCTATTAATTAGATTTATTTTCTTGTCCTCCTTTGTAAATCAGTTTTATAACTGAATAGGATAGACGTTAAATAAATAAATAACATAAAAATAAATGAACGTTAAGCAATTCCAATCATCAAATATTATACTGATGCTTTTGTGTCATGGTTTGTGTTCTCCAGGTTTATTTCGCTTACAAATATTTCTTTTTATTTAACTACCAAAGCCATTGGCGTACTAGCCCTTTCTTTTCTCTTTTTTTAGGGGATGGGATCTATTTTGTAACTACTTCACCCGTGAGATTGCTCTTCTCCAAAAATTTTTACCTCA
>JAMZAV010014750.1:0-13977 GCA_024449915.1 Sweltsa coloradensis | reverse complement strand
TCTGCAGATACTCCTCCTGGCCAGCAGCCCTCGTATCCTAGCCTGGAGTCTCGTCATGCACACCCTGGTTGCGGTACTGGGTTCTCTTCACCCCCTCGGATGTGACGTTGTACGTGATCGCGGCTCGAGTACGTCTAATGTGGTGCACACGCCTGGAGAACAAGAAACGTAGATATCAGAACGATGACACAATTGAATAGCTATTATCTGTCTACATTTCCAGGTATATAGTAGGCTATCAAAGAAGTTTTGAGGCATATTAGTCACTTTTCAATCCATTTTACAGATTAACATCTATGTATCAAGTTGATCGGGAAAAACAGTATTTAGATATAGATAACTTTAAAGAAACTATATCCATGGTGACATTGTGAATATTTAGAACTTATGTACTGCACAAATTCTGAAAAAAAAAAAAAAAAGAAAATATTATCATTCAATACCACTACCTATATAGATCTGTCAATTTAATTTAATTTTCATTCAGCGACATTAAACAACTGCTATTATGATTGTGCCAGGCCGTACGCAGAAAATAATTTTGGGGGGGTTTACAATTTTAAAATTGGAAAATTCCATATAAATTTGTTGCGGTACCCTGTACTTACTGTACAGTACCCGACTGGTGGGAGGGGAAGGGGGGGCGGGTGGACTTACAATACTCCGTTTTCTTTTTTAGTTATACTAGTTATTACAAGTGTTTAAAGTAGCATTGCAGAAGTATGGTGTCCCGTATAGCGTTAGATTCAAAGCCATTTTGTTACGAGACCTCCTAATGTCTGATGACCTCCCTTGCCCCACATTGTTTTGAAAACAAAACACAAAATTTGCACAAAGCTCCCTTTAATGCGTCAGAATAGACCAGCCAGCCATTAAATTTCTACCACTAAAATTGGAAATGAGAAATCTTTTGGTGGTATCCAGCGTTTCTCGATAAGTTGCGCCTTCGTCACATCTTCAATACCATCCACTTTAACAAATAACCCCACTTACATGCATTATAAGTTTTAGTTTCTTCCACTTTTTCACTTACTGGGTTTTGTATAAGGTTTGAATTTATAACTTTATTACACTGTTGACATCACTGTCCACGATAGCACTAACTTTACTCGATTTTGAGACCGAAACGAAATCTAGCATGCTTGGCTGCGACTGAGGCTTGCGTTTAGTCGTATCCAGTGGTAGTTCTAAATTGAAGTATTTCTAAAAGACAGATTTTGTTAGAGTAGTGTTATTATAAAACGGAATACGACAGGACCTAGGCATATATTGAAATGTGTTATTCCCGTCTTTTTGGCAGAAGAGTAATTTCGGGGGGGGTTTGAACCCCCAAAACCCCCCCCTGCGTACGGCCTTGTAATGTGCCTATGCCTCATTGATGAGGTGGGCTGCAAAGTTAGGTACCGTATTCTTGACCCAACGTTCAGATTGATAGAATTAAGGTCACCTCCAAAAGTTATAAGGATTTGCACCCAGGATACTCTGCACTGGAAGCAAGAATAACTAACCTGATCCCTGTTGAAGTAAATTAGGGTTACCTATAAGTTTTCACCATAAGACCCACCATATAGAATTCAGTAAAGAAGACTGGTTAAACGTAACTAATTGGCAAACAAATCATAATATGTAAAATAAAAAATTCCTTACCGCCTAGCCACAAATCCTCTTGCGTATCGTTGAATGCATCGCGTCGCGTTGACTCTCCTGAGGTATTTCTTCCGGCAGATGAACGCTCGGACTTGTTTCTGGATGATGATGCAGCATTCCTTCAACCGTTCCGCTCGTAGTTTCTCCAGGTACGCCACTTGTCCGGCTCGGAAGAAGATCTTCGTCTACCGAACTGGAACTTGTCCTGTCGTTGATAATGTTGTTGAGGATTCGTTCGCCAGGTTGCGCGCATGTTGTTGCGCATGATGTCCTTGTATTTGCACAGGACTCGGTAGCGGTGGAAGAATTCTGAATATGTCCATCTGAAATTTGTATTAGACAATTAGATTAACCTTGATAATATTAGGTAATATAATATGTATGCACTACTTGTTTGAACTATACAACTAGGTAAGTGAAACTAAAAACGAATGCAAAAACAAGGTGGTAAATAGACAAAATTCCTGTCAGTAGAAACAAGAGCAAAATTTAGCCAAAAAAAAGTAGTTCACTACAATAGGCTACTCAGCAGGTATTTTATTTCCACACGTAGTTGTTTAATAAAAATCGTATGCCTGCTCATTAGAACGCAGCAAATTCTCCACACGAGTCATTCAGATGTCAAAATATGACATTGATATTCAGTCAATCAATGACACAAATCAGTTGGTTAGACCGAGTTTACATTACTATAGTTACAACGTGGGTACGTGGGTGTTTAGTCACTATCGTTCACTCGGCACTGGGATAACCGTCGTGTCGTATAGTTAATTTGCTTTCCAATAGTCAATTGGGGCCTACCATGTTTGAGCTAGGAAGCTAGGAAGTTAGGTTATGTAGTTCTATTAAATTACAAGGGTAGCCAGCTTCATGCTTCACACTGCACCAACCTTACAGAGTTACCCTCGTAATATTTTCTACCAGCGTAGCAACTTTTAAGCGTTCCACCACACAGAAATTACCCGTGTATATGACCCACCCGTGTGATATGCTAGTAATGTAAACGTGGTATTAGATGGCTTCAACTTGTTTAATCCACATGTGACATTTCTGTTTAATTCAAACTAGTGACTAAGTCCCTTCAGAACCTTTGGGTAGAGGACTTAAGAGTCGGAAGCAGGGCCGAGCGCTTTCAAATTTTGCGGTGACTACTAAACTAAATCGTCCGCTATCGTAGCTCTGTCAATACAGTTTGCGTCTTCTCCCCTAGGGTCCTAGGCTAACCCGCATTAACAGCCACGTTTCAACCACGAGATATTATTTGGTGGCGATTTGGATGATTTCATGCGACTGACTGCCACATCCGAAGTTTTAATGACAAATAAATAATTATAATGCACATCTTGTGAAAAGGACGTAAATTACACTCTAGAAATATCGACAGAATCGTTTTATACTATTAACAGTGTCCTAATAGTCATGACAAATTGTTTTACGCTTATCGCAAGTTATCGTGCATCTGTATAAATATCACTCTAGACCGCACGTTTACCGTGGTCATTGTTGGCCGAGTGGTTAGAGCTCTGTTTTGCATGCGAGAGGACGTCGGTTCGAGCCCCGTCTAGGAAAACTTTTTTACTTTTTTTTACTCATTCCATTATTGTTGTTCACTTATAATTTGTGACGGAATCAATTTTTATAACTTTCCAGTGCAAATTACTCTAATGGCGAAGGCTTTCTCGCATCCGTGCAGCGGCAATCGGCAAGTTATGAAAGTTGGACCCCTACCGGCGGTAGAACAGATGATATTATACTTTTTAGAAATCCTAATTCAAAATACATACATAAACCGTATACGAAAAGAATCCGCCTTGTTCTACATGCCGTTTTGAGCGCGACGCGACGCTTCCGCATGACGTTTCACCCTTTTGATCCTTGTTCTAAATCAATAACTTTTTACGATTATTTAGAAGACGAATCGACCGTTCCAGTGAATACCCACATTTACCCATTAAAAATAGTTTAGAGTATTTAAATTGGCCTAAAACGCAAAAATGTGACTTATTATCAATTTTACTTTCATATTCAATGCCAATTTACGAAAACGTTTGAAAACATATGTTGGTTTATCAGTCTTAAAAACATGCTGTCACATGTATTATAATACTACAATGCACAGATAGTTATACGAAGTCGCTGAGATAGTGCATGACATGCGTTTGTTCGGCCGCGCGTCTTATTTACTTCCGCTGTCGCGCAGAGTACTACTATTCACTGTGAGGTCCGGGGGCCAAACCGAACACATGTAACAGACAAATTGGCAATAAAACTTTTAACATCATTTAAATATGTAATAATTTGAATCAATTACTTAAATTTTCTGACACATGTCACGTCAAATATTCATTTATTATGTAGCACTTAGGCATGTTAAAGTGTGCATGACATTCTTGTATGGCTTCTACTGGAACGTAATCTAGGGCGACGGTCCGTTCGCCCGCAGCCAAGCTAGGCGATGGCTAACTCGACCCTGTTTACTCCCACACCGCGTTGGGGGTTTTCAGCTATCTGCACATGCCGCCCCGAAAAATTTACAATCTTGAAACTCGGTGTGGTTCATGTGGTTCATGATCTACAAAAAAAAATCAGCCCGATCCGATAACCAGTTCTGTGTTAAATATTGCGTAAAATCGACGAAAACTTCCGGCTTGCTGGGTGGGTGGCTAACTAAAGTTTATCTATCCTTGAGATACAAAGTGACCATCGGCGGACGAGACCGGGATCGTCGTCCCGTCTATTGTCTGCATTTTTCCCTTTCCCCCTTTTTTGGCGTGACCGAACTTGGGAGCGAACATGGGTTTTTTTCTACCTGCCTCCACACATTTCAAATCTATTGTGATGAAAATATGTATTCAGCGAAATATTTTTTTAAAATTGCATGTATTTAATAACGTGGTTCAAATTTATAGCTTGAGTTATGAATTGCGTTTTTTTTCCCTAGTGTCTACGATCAAAACTCACTGAAATATATAAATATTATTATTATTACTAAATAATACTATCAAATATATATTATGAAAGCATTATCCGTAACTCAGTCAGTTTTGAATTCGTCCCAAAATGAAATTCAAGACTCACGCTTAATATTTTTATCAACGTTATTAGATATTTGTAATTGAACAAAAAATATCAATAAATAAATAGAACAATAGAACAGGAAGAGAATACAGCAGGTAAAAAACCCTCAGCTTCTAGGATGGTCTATTTTACGACTACACGCGACAACCCTTAGCAGCTGCCTCATACCCATAACCCGACGCGTCCGTCGATGGTCTCTTTGTAACTCAAGGATTGATAAACTTAAATATGATGGTAAATGGTTGGCTTAGCGCTTGTCAACAGGCGAAATGATCTTACTTCTTTTCTATGTGAAACTAGGGAGAAAGAATGAAATGCTTGGCTCAACTTCTATATCCCACAGCATTCACATGTCAAAGCATGAGCAAGCAAAACGCATGTCATGCACTATCTCGGCGACTTCGTATAATTATCTGTGCATTGAAGTATTATAACACATGTGACAGCATGTTTTTAAGACTGATAAACCAACAATATGTTTTCAAACGTTCTCGTAAATTGGCATTGATATCAAAGTAAAATTGATAAAAAAAGTCACATTTTGCGTTTGTGCACAAACACTATAGTGACATATTTTTATTATATTTTGTTCCCCGAAAAAGTTCAAAACTTCCTAAATGAATATAAATTTGTATCATAAGACTTATATTATTTCTATTGTGGTAATTATCACATTTGTAAGGTAGCGTCAAAAATGTATAGGCCTAACGATTTTTACGTTTACACACACGTGCGCGACCCGGCACCTCCACCAAAATCATTAATAATACTCGCACACCCCTAGAGAAAATGAATTATCTTCTTGGAAGTGGAAGAACTATTTCATTGTTTTTTACTATAAGAATTATCAGAGGAGCATATTTTATAAAACATTATCTTTCCATGCACGGTATAGTTAAGAAAATACCAGGTCACTTTCTCACTAAATTGCAAACCGGTACAAAAACGTAATTTTTATTAGTTTTTGGGACACCGGTACAAGTGTTCTGAAAACGGTACTGTACCGGTCAAAACCGTGGTCACCTTATTTATTCTTCACTTCATAATATTATCATGCGATAATAAAATAATGTCAACATAATTACTTATAGTTAATTTCTCATGATACATCAAGCAAGCGGTGGATGCAGAGCTTTTCAAAACAGATTTTCTAGAAACAAAAGCTACCTTCTTTTGTTTATTTTGTTTACAATCTGTACCTAGTTCCCAAGATACAATGCTTTTTATTAAATTTGCTATAATTACTGTCTTCATGTTACGAAATTATATGAACATAAAAACAAAGTAAGTTTCACTGGTAAGGGTCACTGTAGGGCTCGACATTTGCGTTTGACAGGGTAGGCCCTACCTCACGATGCGATATCAGACTGTGATGACGTCAAAGCTGCCGTTATCGGCTTTCGTACATGCGATCCTAACACACAGACGCGGAACTCTGTGCAGCCATCAAATCCCATTTTGGGCCTACTTCTGGAGCCGTTTGTGTAACTTTTACTGATGTAATTTAACGATTATGACCATAAATTATGGTTCAAACAATATCAAATTTCACCACAGTGTTCAGAATAGTAAAATTAATACCGCGCTGTAATGAAAATGGATATTACTTATTTCAATGCAGTAAAGTTCATAATCAAGTTCCAAGTTATCATTTTTTTCCGAAGCAATAACCAACCAAAGAAAAAATGGACAAATCCGATGTGTTCAAAATTTATTTTTGAGTATGGTTGAATTTTTTCATAATTATTTGATCATAACTGTAGAGCTTGTTATTTAATTTCTAACACTCTGCAGCCGCGCCTGAAACCTGTCTATGCATTAGGCTCTTAATGTAGATTTTCTTTAAATTTCAATTTTTTATTCAAAGAGGAGTTTTTGGGGTTAGTTGCACTTCAAATGAAAGAGGATTACTGTAGGTGGAAATTGTAACACATGGTCATGGTTTAGTTCAGAAAATTCATCTTCTATGTTTGTTCCCACTGACCTTGAAGGGAATCCCGCGGCCGATATCCGGATGGTCTCGAGGACTCCGCATGCCCTGAGTTGTTGCACGGCTCGCTGGGGGTTGTACTCGAAGGCCATCCTTGTTTGTTCGTTTGGGCTTGATACATCGCACGTAGTGGGGGGTGGTGGCGTTGAGGGTGCTCATCAGCATGTTGAGGGAGTCGCGGAACTGCGAGCCGACCTGGGCAGGAACAACGATTATGAGTTCGTTGGATATTGCTTAACGTCTCATATTTATGCACTTTGGCTATTCGAGACGATGAGTGGTGATAGATGAGGATAAAGTATGAACAGAAGGGAGGAGGGGAAACCCGGTACCGGCACGTAGCCTACTCCTTTCGAAAAGTACCAGGGGATCAATGTAACGTCTCATCCGAAAGGACGGTGTAAAACCCTTGACAGACTATATGTTCCTCCACTAACCCGGACTGCTGAGCAGACGTCAGAGAGACAAGCGTACACTAGCAGCTTGAACCATCCATCTGCACTAACTAGCGATACACGTGAGTTTCAGGGCGGTCACCCACTCTACCCCTAACACAGCCGAGTTTGCTTAACTTCGGTGTTCTAGTGGGAACGACCGGTTAAACTTCCTCGGCTAAACTGCTGGCTGATTATAACAGAATGTACATAATACGTGTGTGGAGAAATCTGGTTTAGCTGACCCCGCCAGAAGTGGAAAATGGCAATGGATGATTGATGATGATTATTGTAGATATAGGTGTAGACATATACTATTAGCTTATACTATTTTTTTATGAAACAACTTACTGTTTTCTGTTTTGTTTCGATGCTGTGACCGCGCCGCTTTGGTGGGTAGAACTTTGACTTTACCGGCACCCGAACCTTGAGTTTCTTGTCTTTACCGTCCTCGTCAAAGAAACAACTTCTTCACTAACTTATTCTGAAAGAAAATTCAACTAATTAACATGAGACAAAAGATGGAACAAGACATGGGTAGCTATATTTACACATTCTGAGATGGAATAATGAGGGAAAAAGAAGTTATACTGCAGTGGGTACCTGCACATTGCACTCTACATGGTAATGAGAAGGCAGACTTCTTGGCAAAGAGGGGCAGCAAGATGCAACAAACTGAGAAGGCACTGTCTTGGTTATAAGGCAGTTAAGTGCCATCTAACATCTGCTGCTAAGAACTTGGTGGAGAGGAAGTGGGAGGAGGATGCAAAGGACAAGCCATGGCAAAGTATAGTATCAAATCAAGGAAGACAAAACCACCCAGATATAAGAACAGAAAGGTCCCATCTGCCCAGTTTAGACTTGACACAGGGCATGACCTGTTGGGTCAACATTTACACAAAGTAAGAATGGCAGATTCAAGCTTATGCAGCTTGTGCGGTAAGGAAGAACAGAATCAACGACATCTTTTCAGTTGTGAGTTGGGGAAGGACTAAGTCTGAACTTGACGCGATGCCAGATGGCATGACGCATGTACAAAGGGAATCCTGTCTCTAATGGATAACACGACAACACATGATGGCCGAGTAGGCTGATTGGGGGCATATCAAAAGAAGAAGAAGAAGACGTTATTATTTCATGTTATTATTCTTACGTACATAGATAACATACCGGAATCTTGGCATTAGACTTGTTGTGTCAAGATTTGTTCTCTATATAGGTATTTATAAATATTTCCTTACCTTTCCATTTCTAATGACTGTAATCTGGTCTTCGAGGACTGTGTCTCTGTTCTTCTCGAGGAATCCAGCGCTCTGATACGTGACGTTGTCAGCGAAGTGATGGATGACGAACGCAGTCGTTCCGAACCGCGGCCGCGCAAAGTGTTTCCAACTGCTGCACTTGCTGTAGAGTTTCTCCGTCCACGAGCTGTCGGTGCCCTTCGGCATCTAAGAAGAAGTTTACAGCGTTAGATAAAGATCTCAATTCACAAGATAAACTAAAACTATACACTAGAATCATTTTAAGAAGTTCTGTTTGCTACTTTTAAATCTCATTATTCATATATAATTAACTCTTTGAGTTGGAGTTTGATTTAGCATTTTCAATTCAATTTCACACTGAAACGTTAATTACTTGACAATGTTTTTAGAAAGGTCTAAACATTGGTATTTAAATTTTTTTTTTGTATACTTTGTTCAGTTTTAAAAGATATGTTGGCATAAACAGTATGTTGAAATAATTATATTTGGGAATTTTACTTCTGTCTTAATCTTAACCTTTATTTTTGTGTAACACACGGGTATATTTTCTTCTGTTTCTTTTACCAACGGTGAACGGGTTAAGGGCCCACACCCCTAACTCACCCTGCACTCCTCGTCCAACAAGTCCAGTATCCCCAGCTTGGTCTCGATGAGATCTATACACGGCTGGTTGTCGTAGAAGTCGATGAACTTCCACTCGATCTCCTCCTTGAGGTACTCCTCTTGCTCGAGCTTGAACACGTGCTGGTTGAAATAGTGCTGCAGATGCTCGTTGGCATAGTTGATGCAGAACTGCTCGAAGCTGTTCGTGTCGAACGTCTCGAAACCGTAGATGTCGAGCACGCCGATGAACTTGTTCACTTTGCCGCTGGTTTCTAGGGCTTGGTTCACGACGGAGACGATCCAGCTGAAGAGCTCCGCGTAGATGTGCTTCGATAGTGCGTCCCTTGCACCCATCGCCTGGAAGAACGAGATGATGACTTAATGCTGTTCTTCAACTTTCGAATTTTCGTCTGGTTTGATACATGTGATTACTGGTTACACACAATTTGCTAAATTGAGAGGAATATTTATTTGTTAGTTATAATAATGACAGATAATAATTTGATAAATAGTGCACAACAGCACATAGTGGGAAATAGAGTGGTACCCTAACTATGTCATTGAATTTTAACAATGTATTGGTCAAAATATATTTTACATAAATTTGAGTTGAAATGAAAAGTGGACTGCAAATTCAAGACTTGGAAAAATAAAATGTATTCTAATGTAATAATATTATGTTTATAGAGCACTTTTAGAAACAAGTGTAAATTAACCTTTTAAGTTAATTCTCGTATAAGTAAAATGAGAATGACTTCTTTGAAAGGATAGTATTTCTGACAGGCACCTATATTATTAATAAGCATAAATATATTAAAATATATTTTATAATTTTTAGTTGTGGTTTATTTAAATTGTTAATTCTTTTCCTCATAAAAATGTTAAAAATGCAATGTATTTGGATTGAAAAATATAACGTAGTAAAATACGTAGGTACATTAGGGACAATTTATATTCAGTGTCAATTTTTAGCTTAACTACAATACATAATATGCAACTTACTTCATCGACGGTCATGGGCTTGAAGAAAACTTCCCGCATGCTGACGATCTTGCGATGACAGAGCCAACTTCGCATCTCAGCCGCATCCAACTCTAAGAGTTCGGCAAGGATTTGGAGATGCTTGTCGTTTGCCTACAAGGAACCGAACATAACATTACACTGATCACTTAAAGGGTATTTAACCGCTAAACTCAAAAAATATTATTCATTCAGGCTAACTAGTAATGAATTTAGCAATTAACAGAAAAATTATTGAGGCCACCATGACCTCCCAAAAAATTGTCAAACATGACATTTATCGAGCTAGGTCCCATCGGCAAAAATCTCCATAAGAAATAAGATGGGGACGATCTTTATGCCCCTTGACCTTGGAGGATTTTGATCCAAAAAAGTATTGGCCATCATTGACGTACTCGACAGCCTTTTTTGTAAATTCTCTATATTTTGTTTTGTAATTTGGGTAAGTAGTTCGGTCAAAATATGCTGATTACCAGATGGGGTGTGATTTTGGAATGCATATTTTGTGTGTTTGAGGGTATGTATTTGTGCACAGTTTCAAGACACGATGTTATAAAGGGGCATTTTAGATTGGTACTATGCTCTAGTATCTATGTGGACCAAAAAAGAAGCAGGTTAAAACCGATTTAGGAAATTTTCCAAACACCAATTTTCGCCAATTTCTGGATCAAAAAAATTAAAAAAATTCGTGTTAAATCACAGTTACAAGATATAATTTTTTAAACGGTCATTTAAGTGTAGTATTGTGCTATAGATCACGTGGTAAAAAGTAATTTTTTGGGTTTTAGCCCCTTTAAGAGAAGGAACATCTTGTATTTGAAATATTATAAACTTTGTATATATATATTCCAAAGTAAACGTGTAAATACAAAAATGTTTTTGTAAAACGTTAACTAAATAGGTGAATAAATATTATATAAATAATAAAGTTTATATTAAGTCTATTCAGATTAACTGTATTTTTGCATTAATTAAAGATGCTCTAAGTCAAACCTGTCTCTGTCGACGCCATCGATGAGCAAATAATGGCAACCATTAACCAGCAAAGATATTTGGTGATTGATAGAAGAGGCCAAATGGATAGATATTGTGAAATGGGGGTGTGGAGAGGAAACTCAACAGCTTACCTGGCCGATGACTGCAGGGATCTCGTAGATTGATAATGACAAATAAATACACATAACACACGAAAAAAGTCTAAACTGTTTTGGCCAAACAGGGCCTGGCTCACTCGACGAGAGCGGAGAGATTACTAACCTAGGTCTATAAGGTTATAACTTATTTACAGTACTAGAAGGGGAGGAGAGAAGGGTGGTTCTCCTCCCTCCACTTCCACCCAACAGTGCCACTGGCGTGTTTTGCACATAACTGTAAATAACTGTATAGACCTAGTTAGTAGTCTCTCTCCGCTCTCGTCGAGTGAGCAAGGCCCCGTTTGTGCCGAACAGTTTCATCCAAGTTTTTCGTGTGTTATGTATATTTGTTTTATCTATTAATCTACGAGATCCCTGCAGTCACCGGCCAGGTAAGCTGTTGGGTTCCCTCTCTACACCCCCATTTTACAATACAGCAAAGATATTTGGAAGAGCCATGATTCACCATGCCATGGACAACGCCAGAATTGATTTGAATTGACTGATTTTTTGGGAAGATACACTAGATACATACACTAATATTTTTCTATTTTTCTATTTACTTATTTTTATTTCATCTGGAAGAGGTATGCATTATGATTCAAGCGACATACCGGTATAGCGCTACCCTCTCCATCCCCACTTTCTTCCTCTGTTTGCGCTTCAAGCACCGTTACGTTGCCCAGATGCAAGATGGCCGCCAGCACTCGGAACATGTCGGCCTGCTCTCTAGCGGAGAATCCGAGCAACGACAGAGCCGTCCTCGTCTCCTCGAAGGTCGCCGAGTCGTCCACTCCGTCGATTGTTGGATTCTCTCCTTGATTGAGGTAGTGGAACTCATCTTGGTGTACTGGAACATGATGCGATAAGAAATAACTTCAGATAACTTTTATTGTGTGGAACAGATAAGTACCAAAGAAGTGCAAGTTTACCATCTACCAGACCTACTGTGTTCCAATACTGACATATGCTCAGAGACTTGGAATATGACAAGTGGATGAGAGCCTTGTGCACACTGTAGATATGAAGTTTTTAAGAAGAATTGAAGTTTAGACTAGATGGGTCCAAATACGAAATGAGGATATCCGAGATCAAGTAGGCGTGAGGAATTTAATGGAGCAAATTGGAGACAGAAGATTAAAGTGGTTCGGACATGTCAAAAGGATGGAAAGAGCAAGATTACCGAGAAGGATGATGGAATTGGAAATTCTGGTAGGAGACCAAGGGGCAGACCACGACAACAATGGCAGAATAGAGCGAGAAAGGACGTGGAACAGCGAGGAGGAGACTAGAAGAAGATGGAGAGGCCTGTTTTCAATGCTGACCCAATGCAGAGTTGGACGTGGCAACAGATAATGATGATGAGGATTGTTGTATTTTGTGAAGATTGGATCTGCTCAGGATTTCTCAAAGGTGAATAATCATAGGCCTAGGGCTGGTTTTCTGATATCTAGCCATGCTCTTTTATTCACGCTTTACGGATGTCGTCGTACCTGCCACCTCTAGGCATCACTTCCGCAGGCATGTTATGTTTACAAGGCGCATGTATTTGGCGCACTATTTAAACAGTGGGACACAACATTCCTCGCAACCTTAATTTTTCTATGAGAGACTCCTAAAACTCTCAAATCATGCAATTTCGCTTCTGCTAGTCACGAGATTAAGTCTCAAATAATCCTAACAACTACATCATCTCGCCTGCGAAGATACGCTCTTCGTGAGGAAGGGACGCTTGAAAGTCTCTTGACTTGGTTTTGGTTGTGGTTTGGCAGGGATGACAGTTTTGGATGGCTTCCTCCGGGAGAAGAGACTTTAGACACCCTCGAGGCCCTGCCTGGTGTGACGGTAGGTCCAACAACTACTTTCGAGTTCGCGAAGGGAAAACTATCGACCCACTTCGACCCAACTGTGGCTGTCAACAAAGAGTTTGAGATCTATAATTTTCGCTCAGCAAAGCAAGAGCCAACAGAGTCAGTCGACCAGTTCTATGAGAGACTCCTAAAACTCTCAAAATCATGCAATTTCGCTTCTGCTAGTCACGAGATTAAGTCTCAAATAATCCTAACAACTACATCATCTCGCCTGCGAAGATACGCTCTTCGTGAGGAAGGGACGCTTGAAAGTCTCTTGCGACAAGCCAGGTCATATGAGACCGCAGAGCGACAGGCCAGCTCTATTGAGTAATCGAGCAAGCCCGATATCAACATCGAGACCTGAATGCAGTTGCGAAGTACGGTAAGCCTAAAAAAAAAATTACTCATCTAGGCCTAAGTCTACTCCAAATCTGGACACTACCAGGCCTAAGTCTACTTCAAATTTGGACACTTCCAAGCAGCTACCGGCGGCCAAGAGCTGTTACTTCTGCGGAAATGCCTGGCCACATGAAAAAGGAAGGTCATCCTGCCCGGCCAACAATGTAGTCTGTAGAACATGTCAAAGATTGGCCATTTTCCAGAAGTTGCGCCACTCCCGCAACAAGACGGAGGTCACTCACAATCTTGCCACCAGTCAAATGGAAGCTCAGATGAGGAAACTTTTGCCATCACAGTCAGTCAGGTGACAACATCATCCAAAGTACCTCGAATCACATAGCTGTAAATGGTAAGCCAATCAAATTTGCTATCGACACTGGTGCTTCTGTTAACGTCATCAGCGAAGATATCCGATGAAATCCGGAATAGGCCCAAAGGCAGTAAAAAAAACTGATTTAGCCCCTGCTCTTTTTTTCCGCTTACGAATGACGTCGTACCCCGCCACCCCCTAGGCTCACTTCCGCCAGGCATGTTTTTGGGTTTAGGCGCCATTTAAAT
>JAMZAV010014749.1:0-13712 GCA_024449915.1 Sweltsa coloradensis | reverse complement strand
CAAAGAGCAAACATGACCAACTAGAGACCGGCATATTTAAGTAGGAAATACCGATCAATGAAGCTGGACAAGATTCCACCCGCGGAAGCGCCAGAATCAACAAGGCTGATTCCGAACAACATTAGAATTGGCCTCGTTGGTAGGACAGCTCCAAAGTCACCGTTTACACACTCCTAAGCCAAGAAGTGATGGACTTAAGTTCACATCAGAAGCTAAAAATCTTCTGTCTAACCGGGAATCGAATCCTGGACCTTCTGCATTGTAAGTCGAGCCTAAATTACAAGGCCAACGAGCTGTGTGTGAACCAACTAGTAAATTGGGGATGAACTAGTGTTAAGTAACTTGGGCAAGTTACCTCACGGAGAGCAGTGAGAGTGTTGCCATGACGACTGAACGAGCCACGAGTATCTGAGCTGCCGCTGTGACTCTCTGAAGAGCCGTCGCTCGATCCTGAGACAAGCTCAACAGGAAGGCTTGTTCACTGAGAGGCTTGTGGGCTACTTCGGACTTCCCTTGTCGCTTGTCTCCTACAACAAACAACATTCGGAGAACAATGTACAATGTACAAGTTTCTGGTATTGGATTTTATTTTTTATCATCAGGAGGTGTTGGGCAATACAGCACAAGTAAAATAAACAAAGACAGTACCGTATGTAGAGAAGTTATAGTATTTCTTGAAGATGCAAGTATTTGTACAATGAAAGACTAAAAACTTTTGATAAAAGAGAATAAATCAAGAATAAGCACATACATATATATTACCTATTATAGGTACTAGGAAAAATGTCTAAGTCGTTGTTAGCATTTCAAGTCACTGCTGTTATTAATCATTCTTCATAAAACACAACATTACAAAGTGCACTGCTGACCCATTTTAGGACATATAGGTTGAAAAATGTACTACAACATGAGAAAGAATAAATGCCATTTGGCATTTAGTGATTACAGATTACTGTACTTTACGATATGTATTTTAAAGTTTTCATTTAGGACTGTAATTCATAATACTAGGGAAACGCTTAAGTCCCGCTGCGTTGATGGATAAGCTTTTTTGTAAGTTTTTAGTTTGTGTGGGACCACTTTACCTTTTTAAGTTCTTTTTGAATGCATTGTAGGTAATTTTTGTCAAGTTTCTATTGTTACTTGTTAATTGGTATTATTAAACTAAAAAACTCATAATAAAACCTTTATTCTATGGATTCTGGCTAACTTTTTCAACTTTTTCTTTCAAAAAGCAATACATCACCATTACCTTAATGTCCATGTAAAAAATGAACGTTGTAGTCCCAACCGTTTGGTCAGAATCGACCCAAATGTCAAAAAAAATATTGCACTAAAAATAAAAATAAAATAGTAAAAGTACGATATTCATGAGAAATATTTATTTGATTGTATCCAAAAACGTGGTAGGTCTAAGTTCAGAGATTTCGAAGGTCCCCTCCAATTTTGATCGCGATCGCATATGCCGTTTGCCCGGAATCGTGCAAAAAAAACAGACAGAAAAAGAAAAAAAAACAAAAAACAAACAAACAAACAAAAAAACATTGGAACTAAAATTTTTGAGGGGTCAGTGAATTGAAGTCTTCGCTTCGCTCTGAATCCAATTATTGTGTTTACAAAATATAGTATGATGCTGATACGGTACAAGTATTAATATCCTAGTAACATAACCATTTGGCCTAATTATTATGTCATATATTCATTAAAGTACAAGACGTTATCTTACCAAAAGAATACAAAAAAAATACCAGAGAGAAAAAAAAAGAGAAAAAAAAAAAACAAACAAAAAAATTAACAAACCAACACATAAAATTAAAATACAGTATATTCTTAAGTAAGCGCTCACCAGGCAACGTAGGTGTGGTATAGGATGGTACGTTGCTTCCTCCTAGGGGATCAGCTTCACGGAACAAGGGTCTCGGGAATCAAACGTCGCCCTCCATCTCCTAGACCCAGCAGTGGGGCAACTGTGCAAAACTTTCCACACTAAAATTAGGGGTTTCCTCTCCAATTAACAGATCCACTTCTGAAATCACAACACATCACAGATGGAATAATGATTTAGGCTAAATGTACTGGAGGGATATAAACAATTCACAGGGCACTTCCCAGACGAATTGAGCACAAACATTGGTCACTGCATTAGCAACAGGACTGATTGTCAAATGAATGCTGTCAGGTGGCTTCAGTACATTGTGAACCTACGAAAAAATATGTAATTTTCAGTACGTAACTCTGAATGCGCTCTTATACGGTTTGTTACAAAATGTATTATTGTCCACATTTTAAGCATCTTTGTAATCATTTGAAACAAATAAATAATTTATATATCAACCTCCCTATTCAAAGCATATAGGCTAAGCATGCATAAATCTTAGCTTAATACTCAGCCTTGCGTAATGAATCAAGTATTATCTTGAATCATTAAGAATTAAGAAGTCGCATTGTTTTTATGAGTGTTTTAACACAAATACAAAAGCTTACCTTCTTGTTGTGCCGTGTCATTGGAGACAAGGTCAGGTGCCTGAGATGAGTCCCACGGATAGCACAGCCGCATTGCGCTGGTGAGAATACTTGACTTGACAGTCGTTGCACATGAGATAGTACTACCTAGAAGAAGATGCAAATAGAATGTGAATCCACTAGGCCAGGGGAGAAAACCTCGCCGTCACCCGCTAGGTCATAATGCACCACTCTAGCCTAGGGGATAAGACTTACTCGTGATGTGTCCGCAGTATCCCGCGCCCCACAACAACCCGCAGCGGGGTGAGCCGACAGCATGTGACTAGAAACTGAGGGGTAACCATGTGGCAGATACGGCAAACAGGACGGGCCACACACGTTGGAAACTGAAAACATGTTATTTACCATAAGGGTCAGATTTTAAATCGTTAGTAGACATGGTATAGAACAAGTTTGATATGTTTCTACATAACATAATAGCTGAACAATCTATAGTGTCTGTGTCTAGTATTGTAGTGAGTAGCTTTCATATTTGTATTAAAAATCACTTAATTGGTATGCCATCCACATCATACATGTAAAATAGAGTTTGTATCCACTTTTATGAGTGTGAAATATAAATAAACCTTAAGTTTATATTGAAGTGTTTATTTATAGGTAAGATCCTACACCATGGTATTTGTATTCCGATGGAGTGAAGAAGTACTCACAATGCCCGAGCTGAAAGGATCCACATTAAGGGTGTCCGAGGAAGAAGACGAGGACTCGGTGACTAGTTCTCCGTACAGTGCTGCGCTTCTCCTCGCACATGTTGTCGCTCGCGGTCTCGTTCAGTTGGACAAACATTACACCTCATTTCAACAACACCTTCTGTCAATTATTATTCTAGCATTTAATAGAAGATTTTAAAAATCACTAGCGCCCTCTAGGCCTACATAGTGCACAAGATCTAAAGTTGCTGATATGGTTTTCCTGTACAAAATTGTAAATAGCTGTAGGCCTGCCAACTGGGAGGAAAATGCAAGGAATAGGTCAGTGGGTACAACAGGCTACATTGTTGGACGTATCTCTTCCGTCCATGACATATGGGCAGCGGCACGCCTGGACGGAAAAGATGCGTCCATTACAGGATAAGGTTTAAAACTTAAAACAGTATATTATATTTAAAAAATCAAATATGCTTATTTACTCTTTAAAAACAAATATAATACAAGCAATTAGGCCTAAATATTAGTCAACATTTTAAAGTGGATTTTTAATTAATTTATATGTGTAAGATAAGTAGTAGCTACTATGTCAATAATTCACAGTTCTGTCCATACCGGTTCTTTCAGCCAAGTAGCTGCGAATGTCTGACGCACGCTCTCCGCTTTGGACCCAGACCACTTATTTTTCTGCACAGCTCAAAAGTACCCGTGTCCATCATCATTTGCTGCAAGTAAACAACTCAAGTAATGAGGACACCAAATATTCACACTACATGGTTATGTGAAATGAGAAAAGCATTTATTTTAAAGTGCCATTAATTATTCTACAACAAAAAATTGGTATTTGATTAGGAAATTATTGTAATTAAATGAAAGTAATTAGTAGTAAAGTAGGTATACAATTTTTTGCTGAATACAGTACTATTTTTAAAACACAAGAACAGCCTATCCTAGAGTTACTTCCAGCTTCATTGATAATGAAATGATCGATGTTTCCCACTTAAATATGCCAGTCTCTAGTTGGGTCATTGTTTGCTTGTCAAGGCACCATGGTGTCGGCGCCTACAGGGTTGGCTTGGTTGGCTATGAATTTGATGTCCTCCACCGGCGCCTACAGGGTTGGCTTGTACCACTAAAGTCAGTATAATGTGACTAAGTGGGTAGACTCTAAATACCAATGTATTTATTAATATGCAAAGCAACTCACAAGTTTAATGGCATCCTGGTTAAGGTAGGCCTACATTTCATTTCTTTATTAAGCTTTAGATATGTACATAGCAAATATAAAGGCATTGTCAAGCGTCATAATCAACATAAAAACATTGGAATGAAATGGAAAACAATCATTCCTGTGATTTTGCTATAAACTTCTATAGGCCCTACTACAGTAAAAAGCTATTATATCTTGTCTTCTAATTTGAGTGATTTTGTATTTTTTCATATGGGCAATTTACGCGATGCGCTTGGGTGATGGGTGACCTGTCAACCTTCTCCAATCTAAACTAAACCAGCCAATTGGTCTTTTCCACACTTTGTAGTTGTAATAACATTTCATTCAATGTTGGTTATGTGAATGCAAACATTGATAAATAATAAAAATAAAAATAAATAAATGTTGGTAAACCTGTAAGTTTGTGTTTCACTCTAAACAAGTTGTGGAAACAACTTTCTATGAATTGTCAATTCACTACAGTCATACTATATAAAATGATTACAATAATATAATAATAATAATAATAATAATATAATAATAATAATAATAATAATAATAATAATAATAATTTTTTTTTTTTTTTTTTTTTTTATATAATAATATTACATGCATTTTTTACAAAAAAAAAAACAATTTGACATCGTCGTCCACAAAGCCACATAGCGGCTTGTCTGTGGATTATGAAACATATGATATGTGTACATGGATCAGACAGACTTAATTAAATTCTAATTTTATTACACAAATAATGTTCATAGGCTAAATTAAAACTGAAATAAATAATTATACAACAACGAGAATACGACTTTACAATACTGAAATATACTAATTGAATTTGATATGACAGGCGACAACATTCTTACATGGCAAAAATCGCGACTGTATAACAAAGAAATAGTTTTTAAATTAATCAAATTAAAATGATTTATAAGTTAATCAATAGGCCTATCTATGGAAACAAAGTAAGTAAATTTTAAGTTTATTTTTAAACCTCACTATACGATTGCAAATCTTTCATGTCCTCTGGTAATTGATTAAACGTATGCGGAAAGGAATACTCAAGAGTTCTCTGGCCGTACTTATTGACGTATTCTGGAATATCAAAGTTAGTTTTTAACACAAATCTTGTATTATATTGATGCTCATTGCGAGAATTTTTGTAGATGTCACTAAATAATATTTAACCAAAAGGCGAAATCGATACAGTAAAGAAACAGGCAATAAAAAGCAATATGTGTACAAGTCATGTGTATGGAAAACGATTGAGTTTTTATTTCAGGATAATGAGTTTTAACATTTTATTTTGCAACACTTGAATGGGTTTTAACTTTTAAGTGAATGTTACTCGCATTGCCCCATGCTAATAGACCATAAGAAATTATTGATTCTGCCAAGGAGATATAAACAGTCGCAAGTAGTATAAGGCAAATATATTTTAATTTATATAATTGAAATGCGCAACTTCTAAGCTTTTTGCAAACTGAATCAATGTGAGGCTTCCAACTAAAATATTTATCTACTATCAATCCTAGATACACGTGAGTATCAACACACTCGATCTCCTCAACACATTCACATACCACCACACTATTACTAGTATGCAAACACTCATTGGAATGACTTATTATGTGAATGCTATCCGAACGTGAATCATTAAAGGCGAGCAATGTGTAATAATAATAATAATAATAATAATAATAATAATAATAATCATAATATAATAATAATAATGATAATAATAATAATAATAATAATAATAAAAAATAATAATATAATAATAATAATAATAATAATAATAATAATAATAATTAATAATAATAATAATATAATAATAGTAATAGTAATAGTAATAGTAATTTTTTTTTTTTTTTTTTTTTTTTTTTATGTACGTAGCAAAAACATAAGAGTACAAACATAGCATACATTATCCACTAAACCCGAAGGCTTATCAGTGGGTCACATTAATGTATCAAAATAACTTAGGTTTAAGCTCATAGCTGAAGGCCGTTGAAACATTCTACAATATGACTAAAATTAACAATTTTACACAATAATATAAGTGACAAGGTACACACAGAGACGTACGGAAATACCATAAACATCGTAATGCTCTGAAAATATCACAGAAACATAATATAAAATCGATAATATACAATTACTTATTACATCAGGTAAATCAATTGTACACACACAAGGTGAGAGTTTACAAAAAAGAAAAAGAAAATGAGTTCTTAAAAGGAGTAAGTTCACAAAAATCATTGCAGTTCTTTAGAAAGGTTCTCGAGGTAAAATGATTTTAGGTATAACTTAATCAAGGATATTTTATCTAACGTTAAAATTTCAGGTGGCAATGAATTAAAAACTCTTGGTATCATGAAACGCAAGCAGCGATCACCATGTTTATTCGTTGTTAATGGTACTACAAACTTGTTTTGGCTAGCAAGTCTAGTTCCTTTATCATGCCCACGGGGTAATTTTATATTTCGTATCGTAAAAGTACTTCAAAATCAGCCTGTAGAAATATAATTCTCTTACCGGTAATATAAAGCAAGTCCTATAGACGTCCTCAATTTCGTTGTGGACATTATGCAAGCGTTTGGGTGTATTATCTTTACTATCGAGTTTTGTAGTCTAATAAGCATGGTCATATTCGAAAAACGAAGCGTTACCCATGACAGCAAAGCATACGTTAATACAGATTCAACTAGAGAAATGTAAACTAATCTTAACGTGTCATCGGATAGAACTGGTTTTAACTTATATAGTTGATATGCACACGACCGAAGTTTTGTACAAATATAATCAATATGGGGCTTCCATGAGAAATTACGATCGATCATTGCTCCTAAATACATATGGCTCGCCACAGATTCAATCTGTGAGTACATTCACAATCAAAATCGATCCCAGCCCTTCCTATGTAAGCAAGCAGTTTCATGAAATATTACGCTAATTGCCACGTTCCTATCAAAATTTAATGGTGTGCACATGTGAATAATTTTGTCTTTTGCACGTTGATAACAAGTTCCCTATCATGGGTCCAGCATTGCAACTTCCTAAAATCATCGTTCATAAATTTTGTCGCCACGCTAATTCTTTATGTATTGACAGAAGCACCAAATCATCGCATACATTAATAATATACAATTTTTCAAATATTTTCCAATAACATTAACGTATATAACATAGAATTGTGGCCCAAGAATGACCTTGAGGTACTCCTGTCGTGAACTTTTGGCCGACTAAAATATATTGCCTATTTTAACCTTGTACGAGCGATTTCAAGATAACTACGAAACCAATCTAATACTCTACCTCGGATACCTACTTCTTCTAAGCATTCTAAAAGGACATTGTGATTAATTGTATCAAAAGCTTGGAAAAGTCAACAAACGTAGCGACTACGTGCATATTATTATTTAAGCTACTATTTACTAAATCTGAAAACTTTAATAAAACATCCTGGGTGCTTTTCCCCTTTTGAAAACCATACTGATTTTCACTTACAATTTCAAATTTACTTAGATAGTACTTAAACAAGTAGATATGTATCGCTCCATTATCTTTTCGATCACCGACAGCAATGCAATTGGACGATAATTTGAGAAAGACATATGGTCACCTTTTTTATACTGGTCTCACAACAGAGATTTTCATTTTTTCCGGCACGCAACCGTCCCTTATTGACAAATTTATTAAGGAGAAATGATGGGACTTAGTTCATGTCTAAAGTTTTTTACATCGATAGCTCTTATTCCGTCATAACCGGGCTGCTTATTTACGTTTATCTCATCTATAATGCGATTTACTTTTATTTCTGTTATCGGAGGCAGCCACAACGATTGCGGAGCAACATCTTTAAATACGTGTTGTGCACACCTCAAATCACACACATGACGTATCTCCTCCACTTGCTTTACAAAGTTGTCTGCAAACTCATTTGCAATGCTCTCATCGGTGTGTTTCTTACCTAAATATTGTTAACAACTGTATCAACTGAGTCTTTGATTTTGCGGCCCGAGATTACATTTATGGTTTGCCACAAATCCTTCGGTCCACTGCAATTATTTATCGATTGCCGGTAAAAGTTGTTTTGCAGACCATACCTGCTTGTTTAAAAAATTTCTAAAGCCCACGTATTCTTTTCTGTAGGTCTCTTTGGATGGATTTAGACCACTACATCTTCCAGCGCCTGAACAATTTATCCCTCTGATTTGTTTAATTTGACCAAATCGTTGCTAATCCATTGCTTCTGTAATCTCTTTTATCCTTGATTAAAGTTGTTTAGTATATCTAGCCTTGTTATAGCAACCTTCAAAAAGTTTGCATAACTCATTGTACAGGGAAGAACTGTCATTGATTGTGAGTAAACTATTCCAATTAATAGCTTTTAGATTAGTCGTGAGAACTCTTTCATTAATACAATTTTGCATTTTCTTTAAACCTGCAACTCACACACATTGAAAACCATAGAAACTAGAATCATGTAATGGTCTGTTATTTTTGTTGTGAATACAGCTGAGTTTATATCTACCTTAGAGTTCGACCTAATATATGCGTGATCTATGCACGTACTCGAAAGGTTGCCCAAATAATACTCCTCTCTTGTAGGATAGGTAATACATTTCAAAAAACCATTCGATGCTAACACATTTCATAAAGCTGTACATACCTGTCATTAATATCAAGGATATTATATTTACATCACCCATAATTAAACAATATTTCTGTGCTGCTAATAAATTCCTGCAGTTCATATATAAAGCCATTCTTGTCACTGTCCGGCGGTCTATAAATACAAAGTAACTGAAAAGAAATATTTTGTTCAGACATACATTACAGGCGATCCTTCAAAATGAACAAAGTTTCTTGAAATATCCGCGACCATAAATCCGATTTTACAAACAATAATAAGCCGCCACCACGTTTATCAATTCTAGAGTTAAATACACAATCATATCCTTCAAGCGTATAACTTTGTCACAATTACCTGAAGACATGTTTTCCGTTAATATCAAAACATCAAATTTCCGATTTCCGCCTGTAATATGACAACAAGTTCATCCCAATGTTTTGATATAGACCTACTATTAATGTGGACTCCAGTGAACCCTAGTGACAAAGCGACCAAGCGTCAAGGCTGCTTAGCTGTTTACAAACTACTAGATCAAGGTCAATATTAGATAATTCCATGTGCGCGATACCATATGAAAACAAATCACTCAGAGAGCTTATCTAATCAAACGCTGTGTTAATAACAATTACTTACGTGACCCCTCCTCACGCCGTACAAGGATTTCCCGTGGCTCCACCAAACAAATTTAAAACCAAGTTCTTTAGCTTTACCTCTCGTTTCCCACAGCAAGTTTTGTAGTACGGCGCTAGATTTTCATTGATTAGTATTTGTAACTCTGAACTACTTCCTGAACCGAATATCTGTTGATTTGTTATCACCTGGCGACGCCCAGCAATGAGCATATCCCTCTTTTTACGAGAGGACAATTGCACAATTATTTTCTTCGGTATTCAGTGTTACGAGAAGGCAATCTGTGCGCAGCTTCTATCTCATCACTTGTAAGATTGATTTGAGCGCCTGTGCCACTTTCAAGACTACACTTTCAATGTTTTCATCACCTCGCTCCTCAACGTTCAACAGTTCAAAATTTACATTCCGTCCGTATGATCTAGCTTGTTAAGTTTATGTTCAATTCATCAATGACTACAGCGTTCTCTTTCACTTTTTTGGACAAGATTTTAACTTTCGTCATTGCTTTGAACTAACTGCAAAAATGTTCATAATTCTCTTTAGAATCGGCGATTTCTTGTTTCATTATCTTTATATCATTAACTACCAAGTCTAATTTCTGGACAATGTCGTTAAGAGTTTTTTGAATCAACAGACCTTGGGCTGACCCCCCAAATCAAACTTGCCTTCACCTGCAGATCTGGTAGAGGGCTTCCAGGTTTCCCCGCCTCCTGAGCAACCACTGCAGCGCCAATCCTTTTTTTGTTGTTTCGATTTCGCGTTGTAGGTTGTTTTTTTGATTGAGCAATCAAAATGAAATCCTTTATCACAGCCACAGCACAAAACGAAATCACCATCACTCGCTAATGCCAACGTACATTTACCACACGAAGTGCCCGGCATTGCCTACAGCTAGGTGAATCACACAGCCACAGAGCGAAGTAGAGACGTGACCGACTGCTACGAGCTCCAGTACGCGAGTGTTATA
This sequence comes from Sweltsa coloradensis, assembly GCA_024449915.1. Taxonomy (NCBI): domain Eukaryota; kingdom Metazoa; phylum Arthropoda; class Insecta; order Plecoptera; family Chloroperlidae; genus Sweltsa; species Sweltsa coloradensis. Next base: position 3,096 of record JAMZAV010014749.1, on the reverse strand, counting down.
TATAATTAATAATAATAATAATAATAATAATAATAATAATAATAATAATATCAAACACCTGGTTCCAAAATGAGTCGGGTCGGGGGGCGATGCATCACCAATTACTCGGGCTAGCCGGGCAATATAAAACAAATACTACTTGAATTGAATTGACGACTCGAAATGGGCGGAGCTTAAAACGATCGATAGGTCACGTGACTAGTATTGGGTATAAATCCTCATTTCGCAAGTTGACGCCTGCTTCACGGCGCATCACTTATTACGCTCTAACTTTTATTCTATCATTATTGGACAATACTTAAATGAATAATATTTAACAAATATATCATTCTTTGTAAAAGCGATTATTTCGAATTTTTTGACACAGTCGTTAGCTTGTTATAACAATGTACGCATCATACATGTGAAAATTATCAACGACTAAAGTTTTCTCAACAATTTATTTGACAAAAAACAACTGATCGGATTTTGACAAGACCTCTTTAAAATATGCATCAGACTTAGAAAAGAAATAAATTAACTTTCTAGATAGAAAATGCACTGAACGAAAATTTACAGCATAGAGTAATATGCAGCGTGCACTTTTTCACGGCTCATCCGCACGTCAAGAGTGCGTATTTTAGATAAAAACGCATACCTGCATATTACTCTATCTATGCTGCAAAGTTTCGTTCAGTGCACTTTCTATCTAGAAAGTTAGTTTATTCTTGTCTAAACAGTCTGATGCATATTTTTAAAGAGGTCTTGTCAAAATCCGATCAGTAGTTTTTTGTCAAATAAATTATTGAGAAAACTTAAGTCATTGATAATTTTCACATGTATGATGCGTACATTGTTATAAACAAGCTAACGACTGTGTCAATCAAATCGAAATAATCGCTATTACAAAGAATGATATATTTGCTAAATATTATTCATTTAACTTTTGTCCAAATAATGAATAGAATAAAAGTTAGAGCGTGATAAGTGTTGCGCCGTGAAGCAGGCGTCAACTTGCGAAATTAGGATTTATTTATACCAACTAATTCCGCCATGTTGCCTCGTGACGACAGGAGGCGGGTACAATTCAAGTCGTCAATTGACAGGGCAAATAAAATAATTGAAAAAACTGAATCTATATTATGTTTATACACACGGAGTCAGAAGTAAATCAGGGTCTCTTTGTATCTACAATACCACCCTTGATTTACTTCTGATGCCGGGTGATCATGGTAAATGATACATACCTCTGCTCTAGTGAATAAAGTCATCGGACGGGGAATTTCCTCAGCATCGTCAATACTTGGGTGCTCAATCATCCAAGTGGCCAACTGGTTGATTGAATGAACGGATGGTAAGTCCCCTGTGCTGCCTGAAATCCAGAGTAAACATCATTTAGAGTGAGTAACTGGTTGATTGGATGAACAGTTGTAGTGACAGAGTAAAACATACCTAACTTAGAGTTAGCAACTTGTTGATTGAAAGAATGGACCAAAACGCTGCTCCAACAGCTGGTTGATTTGAATTAACATAGGTAGGTGTCCCGTCCTACTTAAGAGTAGAGTAACTTGGAAAAGGTGTGTGTGGAAGTAACAGTGGAGGCTCATGAGGAGTTGTTCCATCGTGTTAATAATTACGTATGTGAATGACATTAAGAGATAGGGTACCAAAAGCTTACCTTAAATGGAGTAGACGCGCCTCGAAAGATAACTTAAATTAAGATACAGCCACCAATGACGTTTGATATATTTTAAAAAGTGTAATTTATTGTGCAAACGGTGTTATTAAAAACAATTTATCCAGTAAATATGTGATGAGTAGTGATGGTAGCGCTGAGTGTCGATACTGTGGTCCTCATCATAGAGCAAAAGAGGGGTGGAAGGGGTGAGCAAGGTCGAATTGCCAGGAAAGGTTATTATAAAGAAAATACTATTGCTGGGTCTGCACTGTTTACAGTCCATTGTTGTAGCCAGTTCCCGCAACGTGTTCGAGCACCCACTCATTCAATGCGTTCAGTGGCAATGCTGGGGAGCAAGTGGACTATCAAGTGTTGTATTTACAGTCTTGGGAGAAGCGCGCTACAAGTAGTGCGCTACATGTAGCATGCTACTTTACGTGTAGCGGAGCCAGTAGCGCGCTACTTTATTAACAGGGCATATTTTAGTGGTAGCATGCTACAAGTTTGTAGCGTTAGCGTGATATTTGCGCTACTTTTAAGTTCCGACGCCAGCAGTCCCAGTACCACGAAAAGTCAAAAGTCGGCACTGCAAACTAACTTGTAACGCCCGCCGCGCTACGTCATGTGCTCGCCTGGTAGACCGGCCCGTAATCACGTCTCACTTGCACACCATCTCTCTCGCTCGCTCCCCGAGAGAGCGAGTCTCTCTCTCTCGCGCTCTCTCTCTGCGGCGTCCGAAGGATACAAGATCGCCGATCTGTCACATCGTGTGAGCTGACTTTACCAAAAATATTGCAGGGATTATTAAATTGCGTGGTGCATCTTGAGTGCGATTTCAGGGTCGTAAACAAAGATGTATCCACGATAATTAGAAGTCGGATTATGATTAGAGCATAAGCCGCTGCCGCTCAATAATTACGCCAATCGTCTGAATTGCACATTAAAATGAAGTGATTAGTGTCATATCCCCCCTCCCTTGGGACATTCCAGGCTATATCGCTATTGTCCGGCACCAGTAAGCCTACTGGCTAGAGTGTTTGTCGCATTCTTCTGCAGTGATTCCGCGAAAAACACGTTGTTGAAAAGAAGAAATGCAATATGAATGTTGATCGTTAGGCTAGAATTCTTAAAGGACTAGGGCCTAGCTAGCCTAAACGTTGAAAGAATGCCTTCTATCACAATGGAAACCGAAATGATGTGCTTTTGATGATAGATCACGATCGAGTTGACATAAATGGAGTTAAAAATCATCGCGGCACGACGTCAAAAGGCTTATGGATATTTGAGATCTCGACACCCCTGATTAACCATGAATGTGCGAAAGTAGCGCGCATATTCTTGTATAGCGCGAATGTAGCCTGTACATCTGAAAAAGTAGCAAAAAGTAGCAAGCTACTTTTCGGGGTAGTAGCGTCCCCAAGACTGTAGGGAAATTTTTA
>JAMZAV010014748.1:0-13291 GCA_024449915.1 Sweltsa coloradensis | reverse complement strand
CTGCTTTTCGGAGAACCCCGACCACGGACCGGAATTATATTCATACTGTAAGAAACTATAATCTTTCCTCTTTACGTGGATATACATAACTCTGCTCTATCACAAATATTAATGACATTTGTTTTGAGTTGAAGCGAACTCTACATTTACACTGTTGCCAAACCTTCCAAACTGCTCATGAAAAAGTACGTAAAAAACATTTGTCCGTGGCATCAGCATAACATTTGGTATCCGACTTTCTTTGTGGCTACTGTGAAGTCACTGGGTTGTACTAGATTATACATTACTAATAAAATATCTTTAATGTGCCAACAAAATCTTGAATGCGAAGTACATTTAGCAACCATGGACAGGCGCGTGGTATGCGAGGATGCCACAGCTGCACACAACGTGGCTGCGTCTCGCTTAGGTTGCCGCTCAGTCAGAGCACATTTGCGACAGCGCGCAAACATGGGTCCATTTAACTCATAATAGTTTGAATTCAGGAAGCGTCATCGAGCAAAGTAGGATGCCATCATCTTCTTCACAGAATTATGCATCTTGTGATGTTATTGGTTTAGATTCTTTTGCGCGAGTCAAAAGATACGGCGAGTTACATTTTCGTACCATGCTAATTCTTATGGGCGCTGAGACCAGAGAGAACCAATTTCCTTCCCGCCTTCAAAACTTAGGTTCCCTATAAGTGAGTATATCCTTTGAGTAAGGGTTTATACCCAATGGTATAACCATGGGATAATATTTCAAGTCGGGATGTCTATGGCTGGTATCGAATCGACAAATTCTCGATTCAGAGTCGTGCTATTGGTAACCAACGGCCATACTCTAATTAGAAATTTACAAATTCTTTGTCGTCTCCCCTCGTCAAAGCGAAGAAGATCGGTCAGAACGTCTAGAGTCTAGACCATTGGAATTTGTGAGCACGTGATTCGGTAGTGCAAAACAGTTTTGCATTTGCATCGTGAACGTGCTTGGACTGATTTAAATACACATCACGCAATATAAATTTAACAGTAATTTTCAATAAAATAAATAGACTAAAACTTTATTAGATCACACGGATAATTAAAATTGTGGTAGACGTCCATTCAAATAGTACGTCGTAGACTTCACGAACTCCATACTTGTCAATAAATCTAACGATTGATAAACAGCTTGCCCTTGAATTCCCATCATGGGAAACGTTACCTATTTTTTCGTAATGTATAACCCCTTTATTCGTTAAAGTACATTTTGTACATTAAATCGTTGAGTGCACGGGCACGTAACAATGATAATAGCTTTGGTAATAGGGACGGGTGCCAGAATTGCTATCAATCAATAATTATTATACTACCGACAGCGACTCTGATCCGGGAGGTCCCGGGTTCAAATACCGTCGATACCAGCAATCCCGACTGAAGGTTTGTCCGAGGTTTTCCTCAGTCAATTATGCAAATGTAAGGGATTGAGTCCTCTTAAAACAGTCCCGGACATCCTTCACAATAATCCTAACTCGAATTCCTGAAGAGCATGGGCATCCGTAATATTTTTCACAGAATGGACAAAGGTGTGACAAAGCCAAAGCCAAGTAGGCCCTGGTTAATTTTTTAAATTACAAAATTACGTCCAACAACTCAAAACAATTTTTCGGCAATAAAAGCAAAATAAGTAAAGGGTGCATGATGCTCTATCGTCACATACTATGTGACAAGTACAATTTGCATGTTGTGTTTTAGATGCCAAATATGTGGTCACATTTATATCTGTACGGTGTACTTTAAATGTGTGTATTAAATAAAGGTAGAATTTGCGCATGCTTATTGCGAATAAATAATTTAAGATTGTAATTTTTCTTTCGGTTGAAAATACAACCCAAATGGAATGACTTCTAGCATGCGGATGGAAAACGAAATACGCCGTATACGTGTTTGTAAAGGAAGAGAGAGTTAGCAGAATTCTACACATTGATTATTTCTACTCATATTCTGAATAGGTAGGCTTACAATTTCAAATTACCTCAATGATTTGATTGCTACAAAATAAAATTGTGAAATCTGTCTATTGTGTGCAATGAATAGATTTTTATTTGAAGTCGAATAATGTTGTTGCATACAATAAACAATTCAAAACATAGTTTACTCTAGATTTTGTAACAATTTAAAAAAAAAACACGCAAGAACCATTCAAGCATTGAGTCTAAAATTCAGATTTTGCCAAGGATTGCAAAGTGCATCAAAGCCGGATTAAATCAGGACCTTTGTAATAATAAGTCTCATTTGGAAATAATGGGGATACATTATTTTGTAAATTGACGCTCATATGTTTTGTTAAACATGCAAGGGGTTGAAAAATTACTAGTGTATGAGGATTGAGTTTGAATGCCCAACAACTAGAATTTCCGTAAATATAGACTGCAGAGTTTGTCACACATTTTTTATTATTTTTTATGTACAAACTTTGTATTAAAAAGACGAGCTAAACCAAAAATTTAAAATAATTGGTTGGTGGCATAATCTCATTGATGTTCACTATAAAATGGTAATGTTGGAATGCATTGCACCCTGGGTACGTTTCGCACGAAAAAATATTAGTATAATCTATCAATTTTGATCATTATTATTTTGTTATATTTACCAGTACGTGGTAATTTACCACGTTAACCTAGCACTAAAAGGGCTATTACACCTAAAAATATTGTTAACCTTACAATATATAGCATAACATTTAAATAACAGTTGAATTGTTTTGTCTTGTAACTGTGATTTTACACGATTTTTTAAGCTATTTGATCCTGACGAAAATAGATTTTTGGGGAAATTCTTAAATCGGCTTTCATCTGCTAATTTTTGTTCCGTGCACACATATACTAAAGTCGGTGTCAAGGGAAGGTTGCGCCGAGGCAGGTAAACTTCTCCGCCGCGCTCTTCCCCCCCCCCCCCATGCGGCTCGGCTACTCGACAGGAGTGAACGACTATTGACATTCCGCAGAGATGGCCCGTCAAGTTAATGGTAATTGGCTACATAAGAAACTTAAAAACTCGCATTTTTGTTGTTTTGTTACTTTTATCGAATTATTTGGATTATTGAAGAAAAACTAACATACCCTCGTTTTTGAATCACAAAAAACACCAGAAATTAAGCTATGTAAACACATGTAAATTAAACACAATATAGTTTTTAGCTTTGGTGATAAGATTATGTAATAATCTATGTCGAAATAGTGAGTGAGTGATTGAGTGCGTGAGTGAGTGAGTGAGTGAGTGAGTGAGTGAGTGAGTGAGTTGGGTGGGTGAGTGAGTGAGTGAGTGAGTGAGTGAGTGAGTGAGTGAGTGAGTGAGTGCGTGAGTGAGTGAGTGAGTGAGTGAGTGAGTGAGTGAGTGCGTGAGTGAGTGAGTGCGTGAGTGAGTGAGCGAGCGAGTGAGTGAGTGAGTGGCAGAGTTGTGTTAAATGTTTGATAACAATGACGGTGTTAACGTAATAAAACACTGATAGTGAATTAAAATGCATACAACGATTTTGTAAATAATTAAGGCATTAATACCATAAACAACATAAACAATAGGTGCCTTGTGCTTCCCACCATGCGGCTCGGCTACTCAACAGGAGTGAACGACTATTGACATTCCACAGAGAAGGGACGTCAAGATAATGGTAATTGACAATACATAAGAAATTAAAAACTCACATTTTTGTTGTTTTGTAACTGTTATCGAATTATTTGAAATATTGAAGAAAAAAGCAAACATTCGTTTTTGAACCACAAAAATCACCCAGAAATTAACTCGTCCATGTTTTTCATTCCATTTCGTTCCTGCCACTCACTCACTTTCGACATAGATTATTACATAATCTTATCACCAAAGCTAAAAACTATATTGTGTTTAATTTACATGTGTTTACATAGCTTAATTTCTGGTGTTTTTTTGTTATTCAAAAACGAGGGTATGTTAGTTTTTCTTTCAATAATCCAAATAATTTGATAAAAGTTACAAAACAACAAAAATGCGAGTTTTTAAGTTTCTTAAGTAGCCAATTACCCATTATCTTGACGGGCCATCTCTGTGGAATGTCAGTGGTCGTTTCACTCCTGTCGAGTAGCCGAGCCGCATGGTGGGGGAAGAGCGCGGCGGAGAAGTTTACCTGCCTCGGCGCAACCTTCCCTAGACACCGACTTTTAGACTAGATATCGTTCCAATCGAATACGCCCCTTTAAAAATATGCACGAAAAAGTATGCATTCCAAAACACACCCCATCTTGGTAATCAGCATATTTTGACCGAACCACTTGACTAAATTAGGCCTACAAAAACAAAATATGTTAGATTCACAGAATAGGTTGCCGAGTTCGTTAATAATGGTAAATATTTGTTTTTACTAAAATCCTCCAAGGTCACGGGGCAGAAGAACATCTCCGTAGATGTTATTTTACAGCAGATTTTTGCCGATTGGACCTAGCATGAAAATTACATATGCTGACAAGTTTTCTTAGGGTCATGGTGGATAGTACGTCTGTGCCATACCACAACTAACTTCTAATTCAAGAATAAATTACACGCCCGGTTGGTGTGCCCATTCATTGCTACCTAGAAGGGAGGGGTGGGGGTGGGAGGCAGACAGACGAAATCCGAAGTTCATACGTGCTTGTAGAGTAGTAGATGTAAATTTTGACCTTGTACAAATTGCAACAGAAATGATTCTTTTTGCATTGTATTCAGAAAAAAAATCCCATTTAACATACTCAAAATCGCGGAAAATCTAAGGTGTCGAAATTGATCAAATTTGCATATAAAGTTAAACAATAGACAATAATTCAAATATTAATATAACGCGTGTTTCCAGACAATTTTACAAATAAACTACACAGTAAGGATCAATGAACGTGTAACTATTTATTTTTATTATGACTTGTGATTTATGGAATCCATTAATTAATTAAATTAATAAAACATGTTAATTGTATTAATTAATTTCATAACTAAATTTTCAATAAATCTTGCAAATCTTGCTACGAAACGATTTAGTGCACATCATTATCCTTGTAAAAAACAACAAAATTGCAACTTTAAATGCAAATAATTATAATTCATTGCGTTTATAGCACTAAGTCATGAATTGAAGATATACTCAAAGAAAAAGTTATCTATGCCGTTTTCCAGACTTAGCGAATAAATGTTTAGTATATTGAATAATATAAAATACTTTATACGGCGTATATGGCCTAAATACATAATTATGTATAATCATTGTGCAATTAAAAATTTAATTAATAATTGAACTTAAAAATGTGATAAGGATATTTTTGTAGAAACCCACAAAATGTAAGTTAAAACTAGCAAGAACACAATCTTAAAATTTTAAATAGATGCATTGCTTTGTACTTAATGATATTATCCTAGTCCTAGGCATTTTAATAATATTAAAATGGCTTTTATGACAAATTGTCATATCATGACAAATAAAATGACAAGTGAAATATCTACTTATCAACATCAAGAGCACATAGCAAAATGTATATTCTGCCTTCACTGACTTGGAGTTGATTGATATAAGACCATATTTGTCCAGATCTTATGCAAACCAGCCTTAGAGGAGAGAGCTGTTAGTATTGATTGATAGTAAACCATATTTTTCTAGATCTAATGCAAACCAGCTTCAGGGGAGAGATCTGTTACCATTTGTAAAATAAATAAATAAATAAATAAAATGTATTTAGAGTCTATCCACTCAGTTATATAACTGATTTTCAGTGAAGGACTTTAAATCAAAGCGACCAAGCCAACCTTGTAGGCCCCGACGCAATCGACGAGTGAGCGATAACCAACCAAAGATCGATATTTTTAATAGGAAATATAGCAATCAGTGGTATGGACAGTGCGAACACCCGCGAATCAACGCCAGAATCAACAAGGCCGATTCAGAACAACTCTGAATTTACTATGTGCTTCGTTGCTAGGACGGCTCCAAAGTCACCGTTTACAAACTCCTAAGACAAGAACTGATGGACTTAAGTCCAAATCAGAAGTTAAAAAAACTACTGACTTTAGCGGGAATCGAACCCTGGACCTTCTGCATTGGAAGCAGGTACGCTAACAACAAGACCAACGAGCCACACAACAAGACCAACGAGCCACACAACAAGACCAACGAGCCACACACAAGACCAACGAGCCACACATGTTACATCTTGATTGATATTAAACCATATTTTTCCAGATCTAATGCAAACCAGTCTTAGGATAGAGCTGTCACCATTGGTGATTGATTGATTGATTGATTGATTGATTGATTGATTGATTGATTGAGTGATTGATTGATTGATTTGTCTTGCTTAACGTCTCATTTTAATGCACTAAGGCTATTCGAGACGATTACCATTGATACACCTTGATTGATATTAAACCATAATTTTCCAGATCTAATGCAAACCAGCCTTAGAGGAGAGAGCTTTTACCATTTGTTACCTTGTTTGATATTAAACCATATTTTATCCAGATCTAATGCAAACCAGCCTTAGAGGGCCAATGTTACACCTTGATTGTTACTAAACATTTTGTTTTTTCACAATTTAATGCAAACCAGTCCTCGAGGGTTTATGAGCACTAAGTGTCAATGATTTCAACGCTTCAGCGGATATAGCTTTTTTTATGTGTAATGGATGGTTAAAATTATCAACCCTTGATTGATATAATACGTCTATCTATTGGGTGGTGATCCAAAGTACATGGAGCTATAAACTAAATATATACATATCTCGAGTTAATAATTTAAGTAGCCCAGTGGATTGTTTTAAATACTATTTTGGATAGTCAAAATTGACAAGACATTGATTAATAAATGATTATATGCCAAGGATAATTTAATTTAATTCAAACCCACGTTTATGAGCACCCAGGGTCAATGATTTCAATGGTCCAGCGGATATAGCTTTTGATGTGTAATGAATGGTTAAAATTATCAACCCTTGGTTTATAAAAAATACGCCTATCCATTGGGTGGTGATCCAAAGAAGATGGAGCAATAAATATACATATCCTAAATTAATGTTTTTAGTAGCCCAGTGGATTTGTTCAAATACTATTTTGAGAAGTTAAAATTCAGAACCCATAGGTTAATTATTAAGCATTTTCCATAGATAGTAAAATAAAAAAACATGTGCGCATATTTCTATACCTAGGACGAGTTTTATGAGCAAGCCAATGGTAGTTAATTTTGTAAGTGTAATAGAATAAATCTACATACAATCCATGGTTTAGGAATTACGTGAATACATGGATTGTAGTAAAAATAAAACATGGGCTTTCCTACTTTAATCGTATAGAAGATAAAGTAGTCACTTAATTTTTCCGCTTAAAGGTGTATGTTAGTACGTCAATATCAGTCATTTCGTACAAGATTTTATGGCTAACATTCTCGGCTGTGTCAGCATTGACATTATTTACAGCTGTCATACCACTGAAAATACTGTGAAGATCAGAACTTCCATCGATGTCAAAAGAATTCATATTATCTAGGAATTTAATTAACAAGTTTGTATCTTCTGAATGTGAATACATGTACACGAAAACAGAACTCAATATCAAGTTGTTGCTGTTACCGAAAAATTGAAAAGTAATCTGTTTGTTTTCATTTTTTCATTTTTTTTATAACTAATTAATTAATTAATTAATCAAAACTAATCAACACAAAAAAGTTACATGAATGCCAGTTTACTTGAAAAGTAGCCTGATATCGGATGTTTATGTATTCTGTGCGATATATTGTTTGTTAGTTGATAGGATTATTACAATTGATTTCCATTGATATTTATCATTTGTCATCGTAATTAGCCTATGTAATTAATAAAAAATAATAAATTCAAAAAACAGAAGTAGTGATATTTCACCTTAACTGTCTATTGTCATGCTAACTTGGAGCGAAATAGGTGAAAAAAATGTTTTTTATTGATATCAATTATTTATCTTAATATGCAAATTTGATCATTTTCGACACCTAAGATTTTTCCGCGATTTTGAGTATGTTAAACAGTATTTTTTCTGAACCCAGTGCAAAAAGAACCATTTCTGTTGCAATTTGTTCAAGGTCAGGGCGATTTTTTCCCCAGTTCTCCTACTCTATTGCGACTGCGTGGCGACTAGACCGTGTCACTCAGTCAGAGCCAGGCACAGGCAGTCAGCTCGCTTAGTTCGCTATGTAAGGGCGGACCGATGCAAGCGGCCGCAAAAACAATGTTTCAAGATTTCTAAAGAAAAAGCTTGGTGAAAAAAGATCCATTGTTTACATAATTATTGCTAATTACTCTTTTTGTCTGTTTCAGATTTATTACAAACAAGCAGAAACACATGACAGGATTGTTGCTATAAGATAACAACTTTGTTTGTTTCAGATTTAATGTCATCATATTGTATTGGAGACATACGGACCGTCTGGTTGACTGACTTCCATATCGTTGATTAACCCGGAATCGAAGATTATAACAAGGAGGCATGGACATCGCCTTACTAACAGTGCAGTGCTGCCGTGGAAACCTGTTTGTGATTGAATAAACCTATAATGGTAATTGTTTCCCCCAGATTCATTGGAAAACCGGCCTTATAGGAGAGAGCTGTTCGTTACCATTTGATACTCCTTGATTGATATTAAACCATATTTTTTTAGATCTAATGCTGACCAGCCTTAGAGGAGAGAGCTGTTACCATTGATACACCTTGATTGATATTAACCCATATTTTTCCCAGATCTAATGAAACAGCCTTAGAGGACCATTGTTACATCTTGATTGTTTAACTAAACATTTTTGTTTTTTCACAGATTAATGCAAACCAGTCCTCGAGGGTATATGAGCACTCAGGGTCAATGACTTCCACGCTCGAGCGGATATAGCTTTTGATGTGTAATGGATGGTTAAAATTATCAACCCATGATTGATATAATACGCATATCCATTGGGTGGTAAATTTAACGTACATGGAGCTAAAAATATACATATCTCGAGTTAAAAATTTAAGTTGCCCAGTGGATTGTTTTAAATACTTTTTTGAATAGTCAAAATTGACAAGACATGGATTATTAAATAAGTATATCCCAAGGATAATTTAATTTAATTCAAATCCGCGTTTATGAGCACCCAGAGCCAAACGATTTCAATGGTCCAGCGGATAAAACTTTTGATGTGTAATGGATGGTTTAAATTATCAACCCATGATTGTATAATACGCCTATCCATTGGGTGGTGATAAAAAGTACATGGAGCTTTAAATAAACATATCTCGAGTAATAATTTAAGTAGCCCAGTGGATTGTTTTAAATACTATTTGAATAGTCAAAATTGACAAGACATGGATTAATAAATAAGTATATCCCATGGATAATTTAATTTAATTGAAACCCACGTCTATGAGCACCCAGGGTCAATGATTTCAATGGCCCAGCGGATATAGCTTTTGATGTGTCATGGATGGTTAAAATTATCAACCCATGATTGATATAATACGCCTATCATTGGGTGGTGATCTAAAGAACATGGAGCAATAAATATACACATCCTAAATTAATGTTTTTAGTAGCCCAGTGGATTGGTTTAAATACTATTTTGAATAGTTAAAATTCAAAACCCAAGGATTAATTATTAAGCATTTTCCATGGGATAGTAAAATAAAAAAAACATGTGTGTAAATTTCTGTACCTAGGACGATTTTGTTTAGCAATCCAATGGGTGTGTATTTTGTAAGTGTCATAGAATAAATCTACAATCCATGGATGAGGAATTGCGTGAATACATGGATTGTACTAAAAGTGAACATGGAGATAACTTATGCTTTACCCATGGGTATAAAATTTGGCCCACCAATGGATTGTAGATTTTCTCATCCTGGTCTTGAAACCCAAGCTCCACCCTCCAGGATAGGTAAAACAAACCAGATCTTTTTTTACAGTGTATCTGAGAAACTACTCACAATGTTCAGTCGGGATTCAGAGAATCTGCATGGTAGGTGTATGGCAAAATTAGAGCAAAATTAAGCAAAGTTATGTGAGTATTTTTCTATTTATATTTCAGTTTTAAAATATACAATTTAGTGTTTGTTTCAGTTGCAATGCCGAAAGTGTATTACAATAAAGAAACAAATGTAGGCCTACATTACATTAAAAATATATACAAATACTTGATCATATTATACAAATGAACACATCAAATAGAATTGATTTGATTTGATTTGTATTACTTAACGTCTCATATTAATGCCCTAAGGATATTCGAGACGATGAGTGGTGATAGATGAGGATGAAAGATGACTAAAATGAGGAGGAGGGGAAACCCGGTACCAGCACGTAGCCTAGTCCTATCGAAAAGTACTACTAAAAGTACTACTATCGAAAAGGCGTTAAGCCGTTGGTCCCTAACGGCTTAACGCCTCATCCGAAAGGACAGTGTCACCTTGACAGTCCAATAGGTTCCTCACTAACCCGGACTAGCAGACGTCGAGGAGAACGAAGCCGTTTCACTAGCTCTTGAACCCTCCATCTGCACTAACCAGCAGTATACGTGGTGTTTCAGGGCAGAGCGTTCACCCACTCTCCCCCTGACCACGCCCGAGGTTGCTTTATTCGGTGTTCGAGTGGGAACCGGCTAATTGAATAAAGCCAACTGAAGGGGATCACAAATAAAAGAAACGAATTAGGAATTTAGATAGACGTCACTTTCTTTAAGTATGCAAACAAATTCAGTTTGATCAAAAGAACCATGTAGACGTTGTTTGATAAGTACGGACGCACATTTTCGAGTAGATTGGTGGCGTTCCCGTGCTAGTTAGATTGTGAAATGTGATTAAACTTGTGTAGTATAGTTGTACACAACGCAGATCAAATAAATATACTTTCATATCGTTACCCGGTGTCCCAGGGATAGTTTACCCCCGCGGTAAAATCAACTCTAGGGTACATGATATACCCCCGGTAAACCATCCCTAGTTTACCAATAGCCCCGAAAGGGTTGGTTTACCCCCAGTGTCTTTTTCCTCTTTTATTGGGAACTCAACTCTCACTTACTTATTAAGATGAAATAATTTTGGGGGTAACTTATATGTAAGTGAGCCCTAGGCTTGCTTACCCTCAAAATTATTTCATCTTATATAAATCTTAGGGGGGGGGGGGGTTTAAGTGAACCCTAGGGCTGGCTTACCCTCAATATTATTTCATCTTATATAAATCTTAGGGGGGGTATACGGCCCTAGGGCTAACAATTGGCTAACCAATTGGCCCCCAAGTCTTCCTTTTTTGCATTCAATGGAAATTTCAAACTATACACCATTATTACAGGGATGATGCAATTTTTCTATATTCCAGGCGTAAACCCATACTGGAGAGTTTGTGAACTTTTAGTTTCAGGAAATGTTAAAACAGTTGACTAAATGATTTGTATTGCTTTATTTCTCTATTAAAGCATTTATGCTACTTTGAGACGATGATTTTGATGACCTTGCCTTATTTATGCGGGATTCGAGCCCCCGTCCTAGTAGAGCCATACGCTTTTTTACCAGCGCCCCCAATCGCATGTGCCACGCTGACCCGGGAGGCTGTTCAAACATATCCGTGAAGTTTCGCTTATTCGGCACCAAAAAGCACACTACGCGGCCCTGTTGGCGGAACGTAGAACCCTAGCATAGTGATTACTCAGATAGACACAGCGGCAAAAAACGTGGAAGAACGTGTAGATGTAACCCAAAAAGTTTAGTTTTTTTGGCGTGATACGTTTTGTTTACGGATGTTGAACGTAAGAAATAAAATAAAGACATATTTGTGCTATGGTTATCATAAGAAAACAAATTTTAAATGAAAGAATTTGGCCTGTAAGTGCACCATAAAGTGGACACCTGACGCAAGGGTTATGTCTCGAATGGTTAAGCATTGGCCTACATTTCTTTTTTAAAAATACAACTCTTTACACTCAAATAACAACTTTTAAATTATCGTGCTCTAAATTTTAAATTTCGGTGGGGGCCTACTCTTAATAAAAACATTATTCTTACATTTAAGTCCAGGGATAAACTCCGAAAACATATAGTCAGATGACAGTGTGGTGTCACCCACTGAGTTTTCCCGTTGTGTTTGATAGATTTATTATTTATTTATGTTCATTTTTTTATATTAAAACTTATTGTTTTTTACCCGCCCACCGACACTCATATTAAATCGCGTTTTACAATTTCAGACAATAATTTTAATTCATGCTTATGCTTATCACACCTTCCCATTGTTACACATACAGGCCTACATACACTCAAAATTTAAAAAGAGCGGAAAAACACTCAAAACGAGTGAAATTTCGCTCCTTTTTTTAGCTTGTATTTGCACCACTCTTTCTGAGTGACACCACTCCTAGAATTAGTGAAATTTAAATTTCCCCTCAATTTTAGAGCGAAATTTTCACTCTGAAATAAGGGTGATAATCGCTAATTAAAGATCGAAATTCACTCAAATAATAGCGATATTTTGGCTTCAAAAATACTCTCTATTTAGGCTATTAATAACTCAAACAGAAGCGAAAAATCACTCAAAATTGAGACAAACTAACTTCCCTTAAAAAAATATCGCAATTCAATCAAAAAGTAGAGGTGGGAGGGAAAGGGGGATAAATCGCTCAAGTAGCTTTAAATTCAGTTATACGTTTGCATTTAGGTAACACATGATATATTATGTTTATTTTCAACTCATGTTAATAGGTCAATATCTTAAAACTACAAAAAAGTATTATAGCAGCTGTATGCAAACATCACATTGATATGTAATGGACGACTGCGTTTCTCTCCCCTTCACTGTGGACGCCCATGAAAAGGCATGCATATAATAATTTCCATTAAGTTTTATCTAGGGGCCTACACATAATATATTATGTTGTTTTCAACTAAAACAATGAAAACACAATGAACTATTCGTGCATATAGAAGTACAACAGATGTCGACATTTAGGCCCTACCTTTTTACTTTTCGGCGTTTTTCCGCAGAAATGGGCCCCTTCCTATTAGAACGTTGCACACTTTATCCACTACACCAGTCATAACTATTTTTCCTTGAAAACTTACACTGGCAATGCGCACACGGTCACGAACTAACATACACTGACGAGTTTAGTTGGTTTCGACGATGCGGACGTGTTCAGAGGACCGTTGATACATATTGGAATGTCCTACCTCGTTCTTTGTCATGAGTCATGACAAACATTATTTCCATGACATGTTTGAAACGTCACCGGTAAAATCCTGCTATTCATCCCCTAACTTTGGGACGATCAGACATACGTAGACAACATAAGAAAAGC
>JAMZAV010014747.1:0-13282 GCA_024449915.1 Sweltsa coloradensis | reverse complement strand
AAAAAAAAAAAAAAAAATCAAAGTAAAAAATTGAGTATTGATCTAGAACTTCTTTTCGTATGACCCAAATTTGCAATAATGGCCAAAATGGACCCCGTCCAAAAAATTTATTTCCCCTTTTTTATTCAAGTTCACTTTCATCCAACCAACTTTAAGCCTTTTTCATTGTTTTTAAAAAATATCGAAAAGAGTGCTGGGGAATAGCCTTAAGTAGGGGGAATTTTTTCCTCGAAGGCCTCAAATGGCTGGGCTTTGCCCCCCCCCCCCCAAATTTTCAAAACGTTCACGAGCCTGGCGCCCACCACGCACACGATAGGCTACTATGTTATCTCCCAAAAATTTAAAAAAACCCTTTGTAGCTCGGGGGTGGACAATAAGCGGATTTTCTAGTTGGTCGATATAGAATAAGACAACGAAGTTGATTCATTTCCTTCAATTGTTGCTTATCTATTTAAATAGAAACACGATTACAACATGTGTGGGGGTGATCGTCAATCCGACCACATAACTAAGGTGTTATCCAAATACTTCTGCCACGCACCCCAAATCTGCCCGCCTGCCCCAAAATAAATACCTTCTTTTTTAAGGTTTGTACCCCCAAAAAAATTTGTTAATTGAATTTTTCTCCGGGTTTCCCAGTATCTAGAGGGAAAAGGAAGAAGCCCATCGGGTTTTTTCCCTATTTTATCATTTCTTTTGTCTCCTTATTTTTAACGTCATACATTTCCGTCACTTTTATGTTCTTTTCGTTTCTCGTTTCTAAAAAAAATATCCCTTTTGGAAGCTTTTTTCTCCCCCCACGGTTCAATTATAAATAAAAAATAAAAAAAAAATAACACACACCACGCTAACGCACATGGGGGGGGGGGGGGGGGGATCGCCATCCGCCTACTCAACCGGGGTATAAATAGCACGGACACAGACAGAACTTTAAAAAAATATACCCGTCCCAAAAAAATCAAATTTTACATTGGCCTTTTTCCAAAAAAAACACTAGAGCAAATAAAAAATTATCATTTTGGATTGATGCTAGGTTTTTGCTAATCAACATAATTTTTGTTATCATTCTAGAACTGTGCTATCCTGTATTGGTTCTTCCCCGTTGTCGTACTCCCGTAGCGTTGTCACACTGCATGCCGCTGCTCGCCGAGGTCATGCTCTCGTACTAGCCGAGCTCAGGTGGGTTGCGTAATTAGTGTTGTGGTAAATTAGCTTCAATGTCACTCACTCGTTAGTCATTGCATTCTCATCACTACAAATACAAAGCATTGGACTTTTTATAAACATAATATAGTTATTTAAAATGGGATATTTCGACTTCTTTACAGATTTTTTTTCTATAATAAACTAAAATAAATAAATAAAATAAAATTACAATTACAATTACAATAACACCTACGGGAGTGTTTCCCGACTAGCCAAATCGAGAAATTAGTTACAGAAGTCTTAATCAAAGATAAAAAAGAGCCACAAATTGACAATTGATACACAATTGATAAAGATATCAAATATATAAAGATTTCCGTAAAGAAGTCAAAATATCACCTTTTAAATAAAAATATATTATGTAAATAACATGTGAAAAGTCCAATGATTTGTATTTGTAACGTTCTTCCAGTTAAATAGTTTCAATTTCACTGATCACTGTCTATGACAGTCCGGGGTTCGAACCCGGGGGTCTGTACGGGTTCCAGTCCCGGGTGTCAGCTGCTACGTCGTACTATAGCCGCGCTCAGGTGGATTGCGTAATTAGTGTCGTGATAATTAGCTTCAATGTCACTCACTCGTTAGTCATTGCATTCTTTATTTAAAAGGGGATAATTCGACTTCTTTACAGAAGTCTTTATCAAAGATAAAAAAATAAAAAAATAAAGAAACACAAATTGGCAATACGCAATTGATAAAGATATAAAATAAAGATTTATGTAAAGAAGTCGAAATATCACCTTTTCAGAAAAATATATTATGTAAATAACAGTGGAAAGCCCAATGATTCTTCCGCGAAAGGTTGATTACTCCCTGATTTGCTGTTCCTGATTTTTGGAAAACCTCATATTTGTTTGAGTGGGATCGTCTAATCAGTTTTTTTTCTTTTCTTTTTTAATGATTTTTTCTTTTTCCTTCTTTCTTTCTTTTTTTCTTTTTCTTTTCTTTTCATTCCCCACCCTTTTTTATATTTGATTCGTTCATTAACTGCATTTAATATACTTTTTATTTGTTACCAAATTTGTTGAGTTTTAATGCATTGTTGTAATATTACTATTACAACTATTTACTGAAATGTAGTTCATTGTTGTGTCTGCATCTATGAAATTAGATTTATTTGGTTGTCCTCCTTTGTAAATCAGTTTTTATAACTGAATATGATAGACGTTAAATAAATAAATAAAATAAAAAATAAAATAAAAGATTTGTATTTGTAACGTTACTACTTGTTATATAATTTCAATTTTATAATCCTGATCACTGTCTGTGTGAGTCCGGGGCTCGAACCCGGGGGTCTGTACGGGTTCCAGTCCCGGGTGGGGCTTGCCTCTGTCTAATGATGTAGTAAGGAATGTCAGCTTTGAAGCTCGACCGATGTCAACGACAGTGTTGGCTCGCGCGCTAAGCGCGCGACTCTGATTTGGGAGGTCTCGGGTTCGAATCCTGTCGAGACTCGAGACCGGCAATCCAGACTCGTATTTCCGAGATTTGCCGCAGTCGTTACTACAAATACAATGGATTGTCACCGGACGTCCCTTCCTAATAATGAATAATTAATAATTAATAATAATAATGTTTTATTAGCTGAAACTTTACTATGGTCTTTTTTATCATGTTTTGCAGGTTTAACCATATTTATGGCTGGACTAGGAGCAAATTTTGAATTTGACTTAAAGAAGATTATTGCTTCATCAACTTTAAGTCAATTAGGTTTAATAATAATAATTGTCCTATCCGCAACATATACCTAGTTCACCTGAAGAAGGGTATATTGCACTCCATGGGCGTAGCCAGGATTTTGAACTTGGGGGATGCATTTCGGGATTTTTAAGACATTTTGTAGAACTGCCCACAAAACTATTATCTCGGGAAAAGTACGTATCCAGGTACAAATGGAGGTCTGGCCAGGTAGTGCGGGTCTGGGGCACATAGCCCGTTTTTTTTTTTACTTTTGACGTTGCAAATAGTGGCATTTTATTTTACTAGTTTTTAAGAGTGCTTTTGAAGATAGTTCATAAAATTGTGAAGATCCACATACTGCAAGGTTACAAAATTTTGCCATGGCCTACGTGTTACATAGGGCTATTTAGTATTTAAACCTTCTTCTTATTTCGGTGGGGGACCCTGACCCCCCCCCCCCCCCCCGCTAGGCCCATGCATGCACTCTATAACGTGGTTGACCAGGTTGGTTGCTGGTTGATTGAGTTGTGGTTGACGCCTGCGCAGTGTGTCAGACTAGAACGGGCTGAGGTAGGCGTCGTAGCGAGAGTGAATTACACTTAGTTCTAATTAGGTGAAAACAAGACCTTAAATAATTACACCGCGTTCAACATTTACAAAGTGCGAAGTCTTCGGAAAGTTGACTCGAAATCGAATAAATATATAAGTTCACTTTCAGAAGAAAAAGAGACCGATTGAGCCAAATCATAGATGTAATCTAGAAACTATGGTTTACCCGAGTGATGAGAAATTAATGGTTTTAAGGGGAGGTGAGGGGGGGGGAAATGTTCTAGTGTCGTGGTTTATATTACTAGGAAGCTTCGCAAACGCTTTTTCAGGCGCGTTGTTGGACAAGCGTAATTTTTTTTGAACGAAAAAAGCGTAAAATTGCGATTTTCATGAGAAATAATTTTTCGATTGCGCTCAAAAAAGTGGCAGTTCTAAGTTCAGAGGTTTCGAAGGCCTCCAGAAAATTTCAACTCAATTGGAGTATCGGTTTAGACGGAATCGTGTCAACAGACACACAAAAATACAAAAAAAAACATTCCGGATTTTTTTCTCCAGTGTAGTAGAATGGGATCTTCGCTTCGCTCGCTACGCTCATCCAACAAAATGACCACCATACAAACGTCGTATTGGTTACCGTGTCTCCTATATTTCAAAGACTGGCATTCTAGATGTACAAGAAGGAAGTCTCGTCTTGTTCGGCTAACTGTAGAACAACAACAGACTCGGGTATTATCTCTGCAATCTCAATCATTGAATAACGGTTTGTAATTCCACCAAACTGATTCGATTACTCCAGACTTCGTGTGCGGTGATCACGACCGACGACTCGGTGCCTGATCTGATGGCTTCACGACATTGTGCAAGACCAGAGCCTGTAGTAGTGGAGTGGAGTGTCGGTTCAGGTTGAGATGGGACCAAAGATATTGTGAGGTCCCGGGAGAGCTTGGATTGGATTGATTGGATTGGATTAGATATTATTTAACGCCTCATATTAATGCACTTCAGCTATTCGAGACGATGAGTGGTGATAGATGAGGGTGAAGTATGAACAGAAGGGAGGAGGGGAAACTCGGTACCGGCATAGCCTACTCCTTTCGAAAGAACGGTGTAACCTTGACAGTCACATAGGATCCTCCACTAACCTGGACTGCCGAGCAGACGTCGAAGAGAACGAAGCCGTTACACTAGCTCTCGAACCCTCCATTTCAAGACAGAACCGGTTAAACGACCTCGCTAAACCGCTGGCTGGGAGATACTGGAATAAACATGAGCAAAACGGGATGGGGGGGGTTTGGGAAAGACAGGAAAAAGGTGAGGATATAGGAGAGCTCAATCAAAGCCTGGACAAAAAGAAAGGAAATAATTAAAAAAAAAACCCTACGTATAGCTTAAGAGTAGATGTAGGGTTAGAAGTTAGCCCTTTGGGGAAACGGGAATGAACTATAGAGGTAGGAAGCCAGAAGGTATAGACCGTCAAGTTTAAGACGTCACAATGAGATGTACATCTCTGTCTCTTGGTCTATGTACATCATCGACCATAAGTATAAATCAAGGGGTCTAGTATTAATACTATTTCGTGGGAAGCCTGCCCAGGGTATCTTCGAGTGTCCAACTAGGTATAGTTAGAGGGATGAAAATTAGCTTTTTGGGTTTATTGATGCTAAATCAGTGAGTAAAATTCTTAAACACTACAAAATCTAAATTTACTGAAAAAAAGGGTTTCCCTTTTTTAGCTTGATTCTAAAGTTTAAAGTGACTACATTAAATGAAATGTTTTTTAAAAAGCAAAATTTTGAATTCTTTTCCCCATTAAAAATAAAAAACTCCCCATTTGGGGTTTTGGTGAAAAAAGAAAATTAATGCTACAAATGCTAAATTTGGAAAAATTAATGCAAAATATTCAGAAATAATTTAAAGCTATTTTTTCCTGCTCAGATACGTTGAAGGAGTCCAGAGGACTCAAAACCTTTCATTTCAGTCAGGATTCCGGGCTCGAGGATTTGAAACCCGGGACCTTTCGAAACAGAGTCGCGGGGTTCTCGCGAGCCAAAAACTTCTGGGCCCGGGGGGGTGGTGTGCTGGCATTAAATTTGTAATTGCTTGCCCCAACAAAAAAAACCAACAAACAAAAAAAAAACAAAATTAGAGATTGGGAAAAATTTTAAAAGGGGAAATCAAGACTTTTAATAAAAAATGTTTTTTCTCAGTTGATGTATTTTTTTGTAAGTCTTCTAATTGTTTGGGGGGTTTTTAGAAATTTGGGAATAACTGGGCTACGTTCACTGTTTTTTGCTTTTTTGTATATTCTTATTTTTTTAATTGAGTGCTTTTATCTAATAAATATTTATATTATGTAAGGAAAAAACAAGAAAGAATAAATTTAAAAAAATAAAAAGGCTAGTGGGCTACGTCACCAGACGGGTGCCTGCAAGGGGTAAGGTTTCTCTCTCCGACGTGTATTAGCATCCCCGGTTTCTCTAGGAGAGATAATATCACTATATAATTATGCGGTAAACTTCGATGTTCACACTTCACTGGTTTGAGAAACTAAGACTTCTTCAAGCGGAAATTTATAGGCACGAATATATAATAAAAAATATACAGTTCTGGTAGGAAAACAACCGATAGTGGATCGCAAAAATAACACCAATAATACGAAAATATATTAAATTTATTAGCATACCTAAAAAATTATACTACGTCGACGCTTGGGCAGTGGTTCAAAGTGGATTAGGCCTGCCTGTTGGACCAGAACATTTGATCGAGTTCTTTGGATTGATAAGGATGAGAAAACAATAATTAATTAAGAGAGTATAGGACATGCGTTTCAGGCAATTGATGTTCGACTGACACCGCAGGTGTTAGAAATTTTGAACATATGTCACAAATGTGGAAATAAAGAGCTCTGCAGTAACACATTTCCAAATTTCGTTTTAAAATGTTTTAAAAAAAATAAATTAGTTTTCAAGAATTTTGATTTGGTTAAAAACTCCAAATTTTGTGGGTTTTTTCTGGTCGATTAAGACAAAATTTTAAAAAATGTATGACTGCAGGGCTGTCCATGTATACTTTATTGACAACTTTGCAAAGTTTCATATACGTCGGATGCTTCTTTGCCGAGCGAATAGCCGAATGTGTACAAAGAGGAGGTTGAGAAGTTATAACGTGGATTACAGGAGAGAATGTTGAGGAAGAGAGGGATGCGTGTCAGGATGGTAGTGTTGTGGAGGCTCGACGGGCTACTTCTAACGGAGTCTGTGTCGGTATAGCGGTGTCTGCCAACTACTTCTACACGACGGGCCACCTCTAACGAGATCCTAAGCTCCACAGCTCAGGGAACGTGTACCCGCACGCACGCAAAGTAACAAACAAACTAACTAACGAGAAGCTTTAAAACTTGGGACCTTTATTAAAATCTATCGATCTCTGCAGCTTCGTTCTATACGAGCGTGTTGGCCGGTTGTTGACTCTCCCGGAGCTAACAGTGAAGTTGGTGGCCGTCCAGTGGCGGATCTAAGAGGGAAGTAGCACAGGGGCGATCGCCCCCTTGATTTTATTTTTTTAGGAAAACGCTTAAGTCCCGCCGCGTTGATGGATGAGCTTTTTTTAAGTTTTTAGTTTGCGTAGGACAACTTTTCCTTTGCGAGTGCTTTTTGAATACACTGTAGGTGATTGTTGTCAAGTTTCTAATGTTACTTGTTAATTGTTATTATAAACCTAAAAAAAAAAAAAAAAAAAAAAAACTTTATTTCTGTGGATTCTGCCTAACTTTTTCAACTTTTTTTTTCAGAAAGAAATACATCACCATTACCTTAATGTCCATGTGAAATATGAACGTTGTAGCCCCACCCGTTTGGTCAGAATCGGCCCAAATGACACGAAAATATCGCACTTAAAATCGGAAAAAAATCGTAAATGAACGATATTCATGAGAAATATTTATTCAATTATACCCAAAAACGTGGCATGTCTAAGTTCAGAGATTTCGAAGGTCCCCTCCAATTTTTCATCAAGATCGCATAATATGTCGTTTGCCCGGTAGCGTGCGAACAAACAGACAGAAAAACAAACAAAAAAAAAACAAAAAAACATTGGAGCTAAATTTTTTGAGGGGTCAGTGAAATTGAAGTCTTCGCTTCGCTCATCCAATAGCGATTATATCAATCCAACGTGATGAAAACATACCAAACTGTATGGTAATTAGAGATACGTGAAAATAGCGTCTTGTGAATAGATGCTACAAACTACAAAGTTTTTACTTAAAACTGGTTTTCCAGTACTATTTTATTTTACATAGTACCTACAATTTGTTTATAAACATTTTTATTCGGTTGATATTAATTCAACCTTGATGACATAATTTCAAAATAAAAATATGAAAAAACTTCATACACGAGATTTTAAAAGTAGTCAAAAAATAGATGCCACAAAAGCAAAACGCTATAAAATGACACTTGAAAATGCTATATACACGTACCACTATAAATCGTATACAAAACGCATTGAAATACCCTCTAAAGCCATTTAAAACACGCTTCCTTAAGCTGAGCTGGGGGGACCGCCCCCCCCTTACAAAGTTCCTGGTTCCACCCCTGGCCCATGCTTGGTGTAGGTTGCAAGGTTATTACTTTATTCTTTGAGAGTTGACTGTACAATGATTTACTAACATACTCCCTGTATGCGCTAGATTCGAACCCACGTCCGTTTGCCCTATACACTTCGACCTTCTTCATCCCCGAACGTATGACAGCGCGGATGGATATTTAATTGTTTACGTAATAAACTGCAATATTTAAAACGTGATTGATGGGTTTACTTTACAAGCTAGCTAGCAACTTTTACGGCGACACACGTCCACGTCAGACTTCAACGTGATTTGTAAGTTAGAGCTAACCTGTATCAATGTATCACTGTATCATAGAGAAATAAATAAATAAATAAATAAAGTGACCCTGGGCGGGGCTGGATATGGTAATTTCTTGATTTCGCGCCATTTGAACCACTTAGTCTGAAGATTTAGACAACTTTTCACCGAACCGTTACATTGAAACCGGAAGTTCCTGAATTCGCATGTAAACAAAACTCAAACCCACAATAGCAAACCGGACATGAGAGTGAATATTTCGCAAGTTTAAAGAGAACCCGCAGTGCATTGATTTTATCGTTAGTTAGTAGACAGCTTTGCAACTATGCGACCATCTTAGCTGGCTGCTACAGCCAGAGCTAGAACTCTTCTACGCTAACCAGGGGGTGGGAGTTTGTTCGATGGTTATTACTAATAAAATCAAAAATCATGATTTATTTGATTCGATTTAATCATCTTTTTTCGATTTAAATCAGATTTTTATAGATTATCAACAATATCAGTGTTTCAAAACTTTTCAAGTTGTTGAGCAGATCGAATACTTTCACAAGAAATACAGAAAATCTAATTCCATGTTTTTTTCATGAAAACTTTGCCTATCAGTTAAGAACTCTTGTGTTTGTTGCTCAAAATGAGGAAAGAGTACATTTGATTTATATCAATGATTTTATTCAGTAAATCATTTGATTCAAATCAAAAACATCCTGACGCTAACCACCTCGTAGTAGGCCTATAGTGTGATACGGTTTCATATTATGTGCTAAACCCAAGGGTAGAGTTAGAATGAGTGAAGTCTTTGTCGTATCATATTGTGTCCGTGAATATGTCATAAAAGAGCTAGAAATTATGTAGTTGTTGTCTTTTGTTGTAATGTTCATCTGAACTTTTAACTATGTAATCACTGTGTCAGGCTACAGAGGGCCACACTTGCCCTGCATTAGCCTTCCTGCCCTATGGGCAGGTAAAATTCATTACTAGGAAACGCTCAGTTGACGCGTGATAAGCGAGCACGTGCTATAGCTGCTAGACCCCAATTGCACATAAAATTTATGGCGTTGCGTTTCCAATATTATTTATTATTGCCAAGGTATTTGGGTAACCCGTGTGTAAAAACCTTTACTTTGTGGATAAAATCCACCGCCATCTAGAGACCTTGACTCCTTGGGTAAACTATTTAAACTCTTTGGTGACAATTAATAGACTGCTTTCTCGAAAGTATTTTGATTACTTCTAGGTGGCAGTGTATTAGATAGAAACTTCGCGCGTCTTTTCGTTGCCATGGCAACGTTACTTTTGTTATAATGTAATTTCCATCTACACTACTTATCGGATCAAAATAAAATTTACATATTCTTGACCGGACGGACATTCTAAATGATTTGGCTATCTCAGATTTTGTGGCCGGTTAGTTTGGAAAAAAAACTTTCGATTAACTTTAATGTAACTTTTTAACTTTTTGAACGATTTTGCCACAAAACTAATGGCATTCAATCGGGAACAAAGCTTGCGGATGGTCAAAATTTCAACTCGATCCGAGCCTCCGTTCGAACGTTATCGCGAGACATGCAAACAAACAAAAAAAAAAACAAACAAAAAAAAAAAACAAAAAAAAAAAAAAAAAAAACAAAACCAGTGACTAATTTTTCCGGCAGAGTCAAATGGAAACGCTCGCTTCGCTCGCTTAAAAATACCTAATATAGTAGGCCTATTTACCCAAGCTAATGTATGGGAGACATTTATATCAAATGTATGTACTGGTTATGTTACCTGACAAGCGAATATTCTTTATAAACAAACTCCTGGAGTTTCAAAATTTTAGGGTCAAAATGTGGGGTCGATGTGGTCCAAAATGTGTTTGAATTAATTTGACGATCTATCGAGTTTTGTTTTAAATGGGGATTTAACATTGTAAACATCAAGTTGTCCCGAGATTCAAACCTAACCCATTATCATGTAAATAAAATAAATTCGTATCTGGAGTCTACCCACTCACGTCACAACTGATTTTCAGTGGGGGACATTAAATTTAAAGCCGACCAAGCCAACCCTGTAGGCGTCGACACCATCGACGAGCGAACAATGACCAACTAGAGACCGACATATTTAAGAGGGAATGGGACACATTTGGCAGTCAGCAAATAGCTATTCGCTCGGCCAAGATGCATCCGACGTATATGAAACTTTGCAAAGTTGTCAATAAAGCTTACATGGACAGCCCTACAGTAGAAGATTTTCAAGATTTTGGAAAAGTGTTTCCGTATATTTCCACTCTCGTGACAATTGTTCAAAATTTCAAACACCTGTGGTGTCAGTCGGCCGAGTGAACAGGGATGTTGCTAAAACGCATGTCCTATATATCCACACCGATCAATCAAGCTGGACACGATTCCACCGCGGACAGCACGTGTAAGAACCACCACAATGTCACACGTCGTACTTGACATTATATTATAGTTATGAATCAATACATTGCGGACTTGTGTGTAGCTAATTGCGGACTAACGAAGTTCCGCAATATTACAGTCACGATACTTAATGTTGTTCGTTGTTCAGCACACTTTAGTAGTATTTTAATAAATACGAGTATTATATTTTTTTAAATGTTACTAATGCTATTCGACCACGTTTTTCTAATTTCCAAAATATGTTACCAAGTCAAAATATGGTGAATGTCTTTGAAACCTGGCTCTTTTAGAAAATCAAAACCATTTTTTCCAAATTTTTCCGATCCAGTACACGGCCAATATCGCCACCTCAAAATAATTTCAAACTTCAATTCGCCAAGGCACACCATAGTTTTCAACTAGTTTTCTAGAGGCTGACTGAGAGAAAAAATATGTTTTTAACAATTGACTTTCCTGCGAATTAAAAAAAAAAAAGTTTGCCAGGCTTTAGAGCCATCACTATATTTTGACTTGGTTGGTAGCATATTTTGGAGAAAAAAAAACGCAGTCGAATAGACTTTTAATACAATGAGATGCACGGTTGTTCTTGTAGCAATTGTGTAAGAATTGATTATAAATGTTCAGAACAGTCTGAACACAATGTCTAAACTGTGAATACACAGACTCAGTTTTAGTAATATAATATAAACATGAAAGTTTGCATGATATTGTCGAAACATTAGCAATTATTGTACAAAACGCCATTTATCCCGTCGAGCATTAGTTGAATTGAGTCCATGCATTTATTCCCACATTATCAGCCCCAAGTTACCGCACACTTCGCATCTGAAGTTAACAAAGATCAATACAAATGATGGTTAAACGCGAATTATCTTTAATTCATTTATTCGACGTCTATCATGTTCAGTTATGTGGTTAACAAAGGTGAACAATCAATCAAACAAAGCAATGTGTCTAAGTTATAATTTGGCGCGTGTTAGCAAAATGCTAGACCGTACAACATATTATAAATTACAATGATGAAACACTTATAGAGTAAGTCAGGTTTAAGATCATGATTTTTAGGACTATACACTAGTATACTACGACATTTCAATAGGTTAATCAACCCCCTTCATCCGTCATTATAAATTTCACCGCTATTTAGCAAAAAAAAAAACATTTATACGTGACTATTACTATTCAATGTGCCTTGAATTGGAGCGACAATTGAAAGTCCCCCACTGAAAATCATCTTTGTAACTGACATGATTGACTAGAAAATATATTCATTTCTGAACAAAGTAAGAGCTAAAATCCACTAAATCCTACTTGATCTTGCACCTCTGAGAGGCGCTAAACCAAGTCGAAATGAGTGAGTTTCGCCCTGTATTTACTTCATAGAACGCGTATTACCAGTGACAGTGGATTACATCACACGCGTAGGGTTGGTATTGATTACACGGACGCCAGCAGCAGGTGGCTGTGTGCTACGCGGCGCGCAGTCGGACACTCACTGGGCTGGGGTCGCCAGGCGCCGCTAGAAGGGTTGAGGGGGGTGCATGCGCATTGCGGCCACAACACAAGGGCACTGCACTAGCAGGTGGCTGTGTGCTACGCGGCGCGCAGTCGGACACTCACTGGGCTGGGGTGCCAGGCGCCAGTAGTAGGTAGTAAGCCACTGGGGCGTCAAAGATGGCGGCCAAGTAAGCAAGTTTTTTCATGTTTGGGGGTGTGGGGGAACTTCCCCAACCTTCCCCCACCCTTCCCCTCTATTCCTTTCATCGCCCCTTCCACCCCACCCAAAATGCAAGAAGGTTTAGGGGCATATGTAAACTAGGCACCCCCCACCCCATCCCCCAAGATCCACACAAGAGTCGGGCTAATGTAACCTAATTACCCTTGACTTATTAACATAATGGGGACGGAATCATTTTATTTTATAAGCAGTGGAATATCACAACCTTCCTCGACAAAGGTTTCGTAGTGACTGGTAAATTCTTGTCATGGTTGGCTATGACCCCCTCTTCCAGAAGAAAGCAGCGCTGTGATTGGCTGACACGTATGAGACCCGCCCCCCACCCCTTCATGCACACTCGGCCATGGGGCAATCTTGTCCTTCAAACAAGCTGAGACTTGGTAAAGTGAGTGCTCAGCATAAATTCTTATTAGAACTCAAATATACAAAAGCCCCTTTTAAACATTTGAAAATATCTAGTTCTTTTGATTATTGGAATGCTCTCCCATGACCTAGCCCTTCAATTACCTAGCATAACTGTCTGTGGAATGCTTTTAGCTAAGATTACAGTCATCAATTTACTTTGAATGTATTTGTCCTTCTGAGTTTTAAATGACATAGTAAAATCCTTACAAACTGTTCAAAATTTATCCTTGTCGAAACATAAATTTATAGCCTACAAGCACTGTGTCAAATCAGTCAAGGAATGCTTTAAGCCCTACTTGGGTCTCTCTCACCTTTTAGTTGTTCCATGCAACACACCAAACCCAAAAGTACATCATCTTGTTTCAACATATTTATTAGGGGCAAGCACATTTTGTTTGCAACTAGAAGAGAAACTATTCCTACATGTCATGTCAA